>BSBK01009014.1:0-165000 GCA_027943335.1 Chamaecyparis obtusa
TAGTGAGCACCGTGTTGATTTGGGAACTGAGATGTGAGTAATGACAGTCAAACAACTGAGGCACTGTGTTTATGATAAGGAACGATGTAAATGATATCGGGGAATGTATGTTTGTATTTGGCATTGGAAAATGGTGAAAGGTGGTGACAGTCTCGAATGGAAGTGTTGAAGGAATCATTTAGAATGGTATCTGAATAACTGTGTATGTTGCTGTCTACACTAGGAGATGGAAGAGCTAGCGGTAGGCTATGTTATGAACAGGCTCGGATTGGATCCGTGAGATGGAATATTTGAAATAATCCCGCAAGGTGCTAAGAAACAATGAATACAATCAAATGTTGGTGAGTTGATGGGTGGTTAACCAAGGAGAATCTTATTAGTTTTTTGTTGTTCATATTATCATCCATGTGATATCATAAGTTAATGTATCTCTCTCTCTAATCTGTTATTGCATGGTTTGAATCGACATTATTATCCTGTCGATATTGAATTTTGAGATTTGATTGGGCTTACTTTATCTTATCGTTGCGCGCTCTACATCAGGGAGAGAGGGAGAGAGAGAGAGAGTGAGAGAGGAGAGAGAGGAGGGAGGGAGGGAGAGAGAAGAGAAAAGGAGAGGAGAGAGAGAGAGAGGTAGGTGGGAAAAAGAGAGGAGAGAGAGAGAGAAGGGGGAGAGAAAGAGGAGAGAGAGAGAGAGAGAGAGAGAGAATGAATAATTTAAAAAACAATCTAAGTTTATGTTTCAAGAAATTTGAACTCCATTTATATTTTAGTTTTCTAATTTAACTTATAAATTTTGATTTTCTAAAATAATAGAGATCTAGAGAGAGACAATATTTTAAAAAACAATCTAAACTTTTAATATGTTTCAAGATTTGAACTAAATTTATATTTTGGTTTTCTAAATATGAGAGAGAGAGAGAGAGAGAGAGAGAGAGAGAGTGTGCACGTTTTTAAGTTGATGTTGTGGTTCAAGAACTAAATTTATGTTTTCATTTTCTAAATTTATATTTTGATTTTCTAAGTTTAGGGTTTTGTAAATTAGTTTTGTATGTAGGTTTACATTTTTTTTTTGTTACCTAGGGTTTTGTTTTTCTATGTAGGGTTTTCTAATGTATGAAATGTACATATACATAGAAATTTTATCAGTTTTCTACACTAGTACGGTACTTTAGAAATTAAATTGAAATAAAAAAAATTACAAGCAAGAACAATAAAATATAATTAAATTTAAATGCAATAATGCTGAAAATAATATTAAACTATACATTTTTAAATTAAAAACAACCGAATCTATATTTTTTAATGACAAAAATTATTAAAAAAAAAAAGAATAGTACATACCTGAGAGACGAAAAAAATAGCAAATGGGGTCGAAAAGGGCAACTAAATCAGGCACCTGAGCTCTCCAAAACAGGAACCCATTTTCACGCTGATGAAAATGACAAGTTTTTCATTTAAAAAGAAAAATATATACATTTTCAAAAGGGGCACCGGTTTTGAACAAATCAGGTGCCCGATTTTGAAAATGGGCGCCCGAATTTTGAAAAAGGGTCGGGCACCCGAACCTAAATGGGCGCCTGATTTTTAAAAATCAGGTGCCCGTTTTGTTTGAGGATTTTCCAACCCTGCAAACTTCCACGGAATTGTCCCCCAACTCCCAACGTTTACCCTATATATATATAATGTAAATATTAGAAAAATTAATATAATACTCAAAAAATATTATATATATATATATATATATGTATGTATGTATGTATGTATGTGTGTATATATATATATATATAATAATTGTCATTATATTAATTACATATTAATGAATAGACATGTCTCATGAAGGGACATGTCTCTTCTTGGCTCATTCTCAATATAAATGCAAGGATTGTTGCATTTGGAAAACACATAAAATGAGATATTGCTATTACATTTGCAATGATCCTAAAACCTTAACATTCTTCCAGACTTTGAGCTTCATCATATAGGTTGAGATAAATCTAATGCAAACATTTGGGATAATTGAACAAGCTATTTTGAGAAAAAATTTCAATGCAAAGTTTTCTCTTAAACTTTAATTGTTTAGATTCAAAATGGAAAATGGAATCACAATGTTGAATCATATAATTAATTTGAGGTTTCTTATTAAGAGAGAGAGAGAGAGAGAGAGAGAGAGAGAGAGAGAGAGAATAATTTAAAAAACAATCTAAGTTTATGTTTCAAGAAATTTGAACTACATTTATATTTTAGTTTTCTAATTGAACTTATAAATTTTGATTTTCTAAAATAATAAAGGAGATCTAGAGAGAGACAATATTTAAAAAACAATCTAAACTTTTAATATGTTTCAAGATTTGAACTAAATTTATATTTTGTCTTTCTAAATATGAGAAAGAGAAAGAGAGAGAGAGAGAGAGAGAGAGAGAATAATTTAAAAAACAATCTAAGTTCATGTTTCAAGAAATTTGAACTACATTTATATTTTAGTTTTCTAATTTAACTTATAAATTTTGATTTTCTAAAATAATAGAGATCTAGAGAGAGACAATATTTTAAAAAATAATCTAAACTTTTAATATGTTTCAAGATTTGAACTAAATTTATGTTTGGTTTTCTAAATATGAGAGAGAGAGAGAGAGAGAGAGAGGAGAGAGAAAGAGGAGAGAGAGAGATAGAGAGAGGAGAGAGAGAGAGAGATAGAGTGCACATTTTTAAGTTTATGTTGTGGTTCAAGAACTAAATTTATGTTTTCATTTTCTAAATTTATATTTTGATTTTCTAAGTTTAGGGTTTTGTAAATTAGTTTTGTATGTAGGTTTACATTTTTTTTGGTTACCTAGGGTTTTGTTTTTCTATGTAGGGTTTTCTAATGTATGAAATGCACATATACATAGAAATTTTATCAGTTTTCTACACTAGTACGGTAATTTAGAAATTAAATTGAAATAAAAAAATTACAAGCAAGAACAATAAAATATAATTAAATTTAAATGCAATAATGCTGAAAATAATATTAAACTATACATTTTTAAATTAAAAACAACTGAAACTATATTTTTTAATGACAAAAATCATTAAAAAAAAAAAGAATAGTACATACCTGAGAGATGAAAAAAATGGCAAATGGGGTCGAAAAGGGCAACTAAATCGGGCACCTGAGCTCTCCAAAATAGGAACCCATTTTCGCGCTGATGAAAATGACAAGTTTTTCGTTTAAAAAGAAAAATATATACATTTTCAAAAGGGGCGCCGGTTTTGAACAAATCAGGCGCCCGTTTCTCTTTGGGTGCCCTATCCTAAACAGGCGCCCGATTTGAAAATGGGCGCCCGAATTTTGAAAAAGGGTCGGGCACCCGAACCTAAATGGGTGCCTGATTTTTAAAAATCAGGTGCCCATTTCATTTGAGGATTTTCCAACCCCGCGGACTTCCACGGAATTGTCCCCCAACTCCCAACGTTTACCCTATATATACTTATATATATACATACATACATATATATATATATATATATATATATATATATATATATATATATATATATATATATATATATATATATATATATATATATATATATATATATATATATATAGATATGTATATATATATATATATAATGTAAATATTAGAAAAATTAATATAATACTCAAAAAATATTATATATATATATATATATATAATAATTGTCAGTATATTAATTACATATTAATGAATAGACATGTCTCATGAAGGGACATGTCTCTTCTTGGCTCATTCTCAATATAAATGCAAGGGATTGTTGCATTTGGAAAACACATAAAATGAGATATTGCTATTACATTTGCAATGATCCTAAAACCTTAACATTCTTCCAGACTTTGAGCTTCATCATATAGGTTTAGATAAATCTAATGCAAACATTTGGGATAATTTTAACAAGCTATTTTGAGAAAAAGTTTTCAATGCAAAGTTTTCTCTTAAACTTTAATTGTTTAGATTCAAAATGGAAAATGGAATCACAATGTTGAATCATATAATTAATTTGAGGTTTCTTATTAGGAAACCCATAGAGGTTAAGGATACTATTGAAGATAATGGTTCTAAGGCCATTCTCTTAAATAGCTTACCTTCAAATTATAGTAATGTTCTTCTTGCATTCAGTCAAATTACTTCATAGACTCTAGAGGATATGATTTCAGCCATTTTAGCAGAAGAAAAGAGGACGAAGTAAGTTATAGAAGATCATCAAATAGATAAAGCAGTATACTCATATATTTATGGTTAAGAAACATGTTTAGACAAAAATAAAAGAGATTATAAATAGTTTTACTCCAAGAAAAAAGGGCCACACAACATAGGTTTGTAGAATTAGAGCTAGAGATGTTATTAAGGGAAAACTAAAATAACCTGATGAAGGAAAGGTTGTGTGAATTGAAGATGAGGATAAATCAAATGATGGAGAGGTTGTTAATGATTCTCATTCTCCTATTAATCATAATTTTGTGTTTTGAACCTTCACTACTCAAGGTTGGAGTGTTAGAAAGTAAAGATCCCCAAGATAACTGAGAGGGGGGGTGAATCAGTTATCAGATAATTTATCCATTCAACAGCTTTAAAAAATATAATCAATGTATTGATCAACCATAGAAAGATAATCATAAACAATTGCACAATAACACAAGATATGTTAAGTAGGGAACCTCTTGAAAAGAGTAAACCCCGGTGGGAATGATGCCCACAAAATGATGCACTAATATGAAAGTTCCTTGTTAGAGGATGGACCCTGTTAGGAGTCTTATGAAATACATTCGGTACATATAAATCCTTGTTAGGAGATTTTGAATCCCTGTTAAAAGATTCTAACCCGGTTAAGAGTTTATGGAAGACAGAAGGACCCACTGCCCAAACAGCTTCAAGGCAAGATCTCTGAACCCACTGTCCAAAAGATCTTAGAATTATTCAATAGAATAATATGAAATATATTACCTCCTTCACACTGTGCCAAAATTGCACTCTCTGCTACACAAGATCACAATTTCAGATCTCTGTACTCACAAGTCTTCCTTCATCACTGAATTAGCTCTTCATGCATATATTCACATCTCAATCTTCATAGTACACATTACAATAAGGAAAAAATTCCTTCTTATATACCAAACTCAAATAATTACAAATGATTCGGTCCTCAAACACAAAATAATAAATTCTACACGCTACACACAGAATTCACATAAAACTGTCGGCTTCCAGTTACTGTAACTTTCTCCAAACATATCCTCAAAGTTTGCACTATGAACCACATCATCATTAATGAGTCTCCAAAATCCCTTTGACTGTGCAAAATCAGATTCCATTCCAGCTAAGAGATATCCTTCGATTTCCAAACATCGCTACACAGAAACACTGTCTAAACACTGCTTTCACCAAAATGATCATAACTCTTACAAATGAATGAATTTCTTTTTGTGCTAATAACCATAGGTTAATAACACACCAAAGAACATACCATCAATTGTGCAAAATCCAATCTTCAATACAACATGTGCACAAAACAAAACTGTACCTGCTTTCCTGCTAATATCTAGAATATCACTGTGTTGACATCAATGACAATCCAAGTCATGAATGCAACAACAACTGCTACAGAATGACTGCCAAAACACTTTGCATTCATTCCTAACATGGAGGCATTCGAGGATGGAGGAATTCCATCATTTCAAGTCAGCATCTCACTTTGAGATGGTGTTCTTCATGACAAGTGTTTTTGGATTGTTTGGTTTTCTACTTTTTTTTTTAATGCTGACAAATTTAAAGAATACATGTCTTATGAAGACTTATTTTGGGGATAGGTCTGAGACTTGGTATTATGCTCACTATGGATTATTGTCCAATGAGATTCAAAATGCATGTTTTAGAATTATACCCTTTAATGATCACTATAAAATGATAGAGATCGGTTGCATCCCTTATGGACCATTGTTAAATAATTCAAGATTCTATGATTCGAGAGTGTTGGACTGAGAGCTTAAGAACTTAGCTCAAAGCTGCACCCTTCTGAAGGTTAGGAGACAACTTGATGGAGTCTTTCTTGGTTCATAAGTTTCTAGTTCGGATGAACATTTTCAAAAAAATGTGTATTCATATTATGTAATCAACATGTTATGTTATGTTATCCATAAATGGGGGGTCCTTAGGACAAGGTGAATTTTGATTTTTTTAGGATCAACGTATTGAGGAGGAGAATTTTGGCATTAATACCTTCCTAGGATAACTATCATGTCATTGTCGGTATAACTATTCTTTATATATACATACATAATAGTCGATTATACACAATGGTATATTATAGCCTATATAAAATCATTGCTTTGCATCCAATAATACATCAAATGGTTTATTACCTATTTCTCTCAAGCTCAATCTACTTCTTTTTCACTACAACATTTGGGGTCGAATTTCGACGCCAATTTGCGACAGCACTACAATTTATGTTTTTTTTTTTTTTTTTTTTTCAAGTGCCCCTGACGGTGTTGTAATAGCGATGATGATGTCATAATTGTGACACCCATTTGGTTATAAACAAAAAAAAGAAAAAGAAAGTGTCATTTGAAATTTTTGTGAATTCGAATAGCTTCTATGAAGCTGGCACTACACTTTTACGTGGCGTGAAGAGGGCATTCGAGTTTTGCATGTGCGAAGAGGGCATTCGAGCTTTGTCTTCTCATTAACTCAATTTCATTTTGATGACATTTGTTGATTTAATGGCACAATATGAATGTTAATAGTGGCATTGTTTACATCTTAGCATTTGGAATGCTTGATGACCCATGAGCTTTGAGAGCTAGGGCATCATTTCTATTACCTTGAAGACATTGTGTGAAGTGTTTGATCTCTCTTTATTTGTTTTTTTGTTGATATTCACTATGTGGTACTCCTTGTTTATGATCATTTCATGAGGAAATATCTTGGTGACTCGTGGGCTGCAAGCTAGGGCATCATACATTGTTTATGAGCTCACTGTTTAATAGTGGAATTTTTTACATCTTTTTATTTGGAATTCTTGATGACCCATGAGCTTTGAGAGCTAGGGCATCATTTCTATTACCTTCAAGGCATTGTGTGAAGTGTTTGATCTCTCTTTATTTGTTTTGATGTTGATATTCACTATGTGGTACTCCCCGTTTATGATCATTTCATGAGGAAATGTCTTGATGGCTTGTGGGCTACAAGCTAGGGCATCATACATTGTTCATGAGCTCACTATTTAATACTAGCATTGTTTACATCTTTTCATTTGCAATGCTCGATAACCTGTTAGCTTTGAGAGCTAGGGCATCATTTCTATTACCTTCAAGGCATTGTGTGAAGTGTTTGATCTCTCTTTATTTGTTTTGTTGTTGATATTCACTATGTGGTACTCCCCGTTTATGATAATTTCATGAGGAAATGTATTGTTGGCCCACGGGCTACAAGCTAGGGCATCATACATTGTTTATGAGCTCACTTTTTAATACTGGCATTTCTCATGAGCTCACCGTTTAATATCTGGCATCATGCAAACATACATTAATACACTTACTATTTTGAATTTGAGCTTGGGCATCATGCAATGTTATTTCTATCATTGCATGCTTGCTACTATTGTGCACCACATATTATTTTATACACTATTTATTTCATTGAGACCGTGAGCTTGGCATTTGTAATGTATTTTCTATTATTGGATCAATGCTACCATGTTGTTGATTTTGTGTATGGCCTGACTATGCACATGCATAATTGTAGATGAGGATCAGTAATAGGTTGTTAGGCATTGCTTAGATCCTTTGGATCTAACCCCATATTTTCCTTCCTTGCAGGTTTTGGATCATACAAGAGCATACTAGATTGAACCCCGGGTCAACACTTCATTACTTCAGGCAATGTTTGGTACCTTCATTATTTATGTTCATCCACTTATGTATGTTTTCATTCATTCATATTCTTCTGAAAGTTGGCTATTAGTGACCATATAAGACCATTCTTGATGTTTTTGGGCCATTTGATGAAAAGATTTAAATAGGGACACCAGTAATAAAATAGGGATATATTAAGATTAATATCGTAAGTAAAAATATTACACAGTGGCATTTAGATTAAGTACAATATGAATTCACATGCCTTTAATTATGATACACTGTTGAAATTATCACTCATTGGTCATTTGACAATTCAAGATATAAGTATCAGAATATAAACTATTGTAAAATGAAGAAACACATATGTATCATCATTTAATACAAAATATAAAAGTATCCCACAAACACACAGTTTCTATTATAACAACCATCCTCTAATTCCATGGTGTACTAGTCTCGAGGTAAGAATAATTTACTTAAGCCATCATATAAGTATCATCCTAAAGTTTAAATAGACATTGACTATGGATATACAACACTGAGCCATAATAAATTACAGAGTTTCACTGCAATTTCTATGTCCACTTACAATCATCCTACTACTTACACTACAATTTTTATGTCCACTTACAATAATAAATTACATAGTTTCACTACAATTTATATGTCCACTACCATTAAAATATATCACTCCTATTATATAGGCATCCTTCTCATTAAGTGTTGCCATTAAAATATATCACTCCTCTTGTTATATAATGTATTTGCATACTTGTTGCTCTAAAATATTATTACCATTTCACTCAAATTTACATGACATTAAAGCCAAGCCCAAAATGTATACATACATGTAAGTATAGGAGAAGCTGGATTCTGCAACTATTGAAAAAAAAAAAAACTATACTAATAGCAGCTTACGAGAAACTATACTTGTGCTTACCACACCATACCCCAACATCATAATGCTTATCATTTACAAGCTTTAGCAAGGCTTCATACCACACATTGTCTACAAATTTATACGCAATGCTGATTTAGGTTGGAGGTAAACTACATGTGTCATGTAAACAACATGGTTGAATGCAATATCTTTTGCACATTTTCAAGAATTTCCCCACCAATACAAGCGCAAATAACGCATTGAACGTAATCTACGAACACTGTGTGGTATGAAGTCTCGCTGAAGCTTGAAATATATCACTCCTCATGTTATTCTCAAAATTAAATTCAAATATTTCTCAAAACATTTATTCTTGTAGAATTAAGATATCCTTATCTCAATAATAAAACAATCTTATATAATAGATTTTGAATCACATTAACACACACCCATGTTCTGTAGCATAGTTCATTTTATAAGTGTATGGATTAACTATGCACATGCATAATTGTAGATGAGGATCAGTAATAGGGTGATAGGCATTGCTTAGATCCTTTGGATCTAACCCATCTTTTCCTTCCTTGCAAGTTTTGGATCATACAAGAGCATACTGGATTCAACCCCGGGTCAAAACTTCATTACATCAGGCAATGTCTGATACCTTCATTATTTATGCTCATCCACTTATGTATATTTGCATTCATTCATATTCTTTTGAAAGTTGGCTATTAGAGACCATATATGACGATTCTTGATGTTTTTGGGTCATTTGATGAAAAGATGTAAAAGTTTATATTTTTTATTTCAATTTTTAAAATCATAAAATGAATAAAATTTAAAGATAAAAAATTAAGATAATCTTTGTCTTCACTTAAACAAAAACATAAAGCTCATAAAGCATGGTAAAAGAGGGCCCTAACTCTGGTAAAATGGGAAAGTTGCCACCTTGCACTGCTCTTCATATGGCAGCTGCTAAGGAATTATGTTATAAAATTTCAAGGCATGAAATTTTATACATTTTGACATCATACATTTTTCTCCTTAGCATTGAGTTTACAATGTGGGGGAGTCGAAGAAAATATATGTATAGTTATAAAATTTCATGCCTTGAAATTTGACATGAAATTTTCTAACATAGTTCCTTAGCATTTGATCTTTATATGAGAGCCATGACTTGAGGTAGGCATTTGAGATTTTTCTTCTCATTAACTCAATTTCATTTTGATGGAATTTTTTGATTTAATGACAAAATATGAATGTTAATACTGGCATTGTTTACATCTTTACATTTGGAATGCTCGATGACCCACGAGCTTTGAGAGCTAGGGCATCGTTGGTATTACCTTCAAGGCATCATGTGAAGTGTTTGATCTCTCTTTATTTGTTTTGTGGTTGATATTGACTATGTGGTACTCCCCGTTTATGATCATTTCATGAGGAAACATCTTGATGGCTCACGGGCTACAAGCTAGGGCATCATACATTGTTCATGAGCTCACTATTTAATACTGGCATTGTTTACATCTTTTCATTTGTAATGCTCGATGACCTGCGAGCTTTGAGAGCTAGGGCATCATTTCTATTACATTCAAGGAATTGTGTGAAGTGTTTGATCTCTCTTTATTTGTTTTGTTGTTGATATTCACTATGTGGTACTCCCTATTTATGATCATTTCATGAGAAAATTTCTTGGTGGCTCATGGGTTGCAAGCTAGGGCATCATACATTGTTTATGAGCTCATTGTTTAATGCAGGCATTGTTTACATCTTTTCATTTGGAATGCTTGATCACCCATGAGCTTTGAGATCTAGGGCATCGATGCTATTACCTTCAAGGCATTGTGTGAAGTGTTTGATCTCTCTTTATTTGTTTTGTTGTTGATATTCACTATGTGGTACTCCCCATTTATGATCATTTCATGAGAAAATATCTTGATGGCTTGTGAGCTGCAAGCTAGGGCATCATACATTGTTCATGAGCTCATTGTTTAATACTAGCATTGTTTACATCTTTTCATTTGGAATGCTTGATGACCCATGAGCTTTGAGAGCTAGGGCATCATTGCTATTACCTTCAAGGCATTGTGTGAAGCATATGATCTCTCTTTATTTGTTTTGATGTTGATATTCACTATGTGGTACTCCCCATTTATGATCATTTCATGAGGAAATATCTTGATGGATTGTGTGCTACAAACTAGGGCATCATACATTGTTCATGAGCTCACTATTTAATACTGGCATTGTTTACATCTTTTCATTTGGAATGCTTGATGACCTATGAGCTTTGAGAGCTAGGGAATCATTTCTATTACCTTCAAGGCATTGTGTGAAGTGTTTGATCTCTCTTTATTTGTTTTGTTGTTGATATTCACTATGTGGTGCTCCCCGTTTATGATCATTTCATGAGAAAATGTCTTGATGGCTCACGGGTTGCAAGCTAGGGCATCATACATTGTTCATGAACTCACTGTTTAATACTGACATTGTTCATGAACTCACTATTTAACATCTAGCATCATGCAAACATACATTAATACACTTACTATTTTGAATTTGAGTTCTGACATCATGCAATGTTATTGCTGTCATTGTATGCTTGTTGCTATTGTGCACCATATATTGTTTTATACACTATTTATTTCATTGAGACCATGAGCCATTTGTAATATATTTTCTATTATTGGATCAATGCTACCATGTTGTTGAGTCTATGTAAGACTTACAATGTTTTACCCCAAAATTTATCAGTAATAAAATGATACACTTACTATTTTAAATTTGAGCTCAAGCATCATGCAATGTTATTGTTGTCATTGCATGCTTGTTGTTGTTGTGTAGGATAATAGCAACAAGAATGCAATGTTATGAAATTTTGGGATTAAATTGGTGAGTTTGTATAATTTCTCCATTTTAAACTAACCTATGACTTCAGAGGAGGTATTATGAAATATAGTTGTAGGTAGTTATCTCTTCTATAATGATGGAGGAGTCAAAGGTAATGATCAACGAGGTTTCTTCTATTAGATCATACATATATTAATAAACTTACTATTTTGAATTTGATCTCAGGCATCATATATTGTTTTATACACTGTTTATTTCATTGAGACCGTGAGCTTGGCATTTGTAATGTATTTCCTGTTATTGGATTAATATTTCCATGTTGTTGAGGTTGTAGATTTCATTTTACTGATCTTGTATAAATAACATATATACCATGTTGACTCAAAGCCCATGAGGTGTTTCTTGATAACACATTTGACATTATACTTTTGGCTCCATTTTGGTCTTGATTTACTCACTACATGCATATGTTTTCTGAGTGCACATGTTCTGTAGCATAGTTCATTTTAGAAGTGTATGGCTTGACTACACACATGCATAATTGTAGATGAGGATCAGTAATAGGGTGCTAGACATTGCTTAGATCCTTTGGATCTAACCCCATCTTTTCCTTCCTTACAGATTTTGGATCATACAAGAGCATACTGGATTGAACCCTAGGTCAACACTTCATTACTTCAGGAAATGTTTGGTATAACTTCATTATTTATGTTCATCCACTTATGTATGTTTGCATTCATTCATATTCTTCTGAAAGTTGGCTATTAGTGACCATATAGGACCATTCTTGATGTTTTTGGGTCATTTGATGAAAAGATGTAAATAGGGACATCAGTAATAAAATAGGGATATCTTAATCTTTATGAGCTCAAATTCAAAATAGTAAGTATTTTATTTTATTAATAATGTCCCTATTTGATGTCCCTATTTTATTATTGATGTCCCTATTTTGAAGTGTTTGATCATTTCTATTACCTTCAAGGCATTGTGTGAAGTGTTTGATCTCTCTTTATTTATTTTGTTGTGCATATACCTTCTCTAATCAACTCTGATATGCACAGGTGATGAACATTCATATTTTATTAAGCAGTACTATGAGCTTTCCTTCCAACACATGTACTATTGTGAAAATCATCACAAGTCCATTTGTTGCAAGAAAGCTCACAGTACACATGTCTGGATGTTTGCATGTTTTTCACCTATTCATATACCAAATGATGAATGCTCAATTGTTGTAATGGCAAAGCATTACAACCATCCATATAGGACCTTCATTATTTATGTTCATCCACTTATGTATGTTTGCATTCATTTGTATTCTTCTGAAAGTTGGCTATTAGTGACTATATAGGACCATTCTTGATGTTTTTGGGTCATTTGATGAAAATATGTAAATAGGGACATCAGTAATAAAATAGGGATATGAAGTGCTCAAACAGTGAGCTCATAAAACAAATATATTTAGTCTTAATAAAATCTTATAAAATGACATATATTGTGTGAAGTGTTTGATCTCTCTTTATTTGTTTTGGTGTTGATATTCACTATGTGGTACTCTTTGTTTATGATCATTTCATGAGGAAATATCTTGATGGCTCGTGGGCTGCAAGCTAGGGCATCATACATTGTTCATGAGCTCACTGTTTAATACTGGCATTGTTTACATCTTTTCATTTGGAATGCTTGATGATCCATGAACTTTGAGAGCTAGGGTATCATTTCTATTACCTTCAAGGCATTGTGTGAAGTGTTTGATCTCTCTTTATTTTTTTTGTTGTTGATATTCACTATGTGGTACTCCTCGTTTATGATCATTTCATGAGGAAATATCTTGATGGCTCGTGGGCTGCAAGCTAGGGCATCATGCATTGTTTATGAGCTCACTATTTGAGCACCTCATGTCCCTATTTGATTGGCTGGTAATCAAATAGTGAGCTCATAAACAATGAATAATGCCTGAGCTCAAATTCAAAATAGTAAGTGTATTATATTATTAAGACTAAATATATTATGTAAAATCATAATTATACTTGATATATATATATATATATATATATATATATATATATATATATATATATATATATATATATATATATATATATATATATATATATATATATATATATATATATATATATATATATATATATATATATATATATATATATATATATATACACACTTCAAAGGCAGAATTATGAAATATAGTTGTAGGTAGTTATCTCTTCTATAATGATGGAGGAGTGAAAGGTAATGATCAATGAGGTTGCTGCTATTAGATCATACATTAATGCACTTACCATTTTGAATTTGAGCTCGGGCATCATGCAATGTTATTGTTGTCATTGCATGCTTGCTGCTGTTGTGCACCATATATTGTTTTATACACTATTTATTTCATTGAGACTGTGAGCTTAGTTTTTCTTTCAGAAGTGTATGGCTTGACTATACACATGCATAATTGTAGATGAGGATCATTAATAGGATTCCATTCATTGCTTAGATATTTTTTTATCTAACCCCCATCTCTCTTTTCTTTGCAGGTTTTGTATCACATAGGGGCACACTAGATTCATACCCAGGTCAAAAATTCATCACTTCAGGAAATGTCTGGCACCATTATTATTTATGTTCATCTTGTTATGTATGCCTGTACTCTTGCATTTTCTTTTGAAAATTATTTTCCTTGTATAGTATATACAAGTTATTTTTCATATATATACATGTAATCTTTAGATGCAAAAATTTATTTTCCTTTACATGTATTTTTGCATGAAATGAACACAAATTAAACAAGATCATCTAATAATGCAAACAAGGGTACTGTAGTCACTCATCTAGTAATTAGTTCCCCAAACCATTACTAAGCATTGAACATAAGTCTAAGTCCTCAAACCTATTGTTCTATATGTATAAAATAATATATGGTGCACAACAACAGCAAGCATGCAATGATGACCATAATATTACATGATGCCCGAGCTCAAATTCAAAATAGTAAGTGTATTAATGTATGATCTAATAGCAGTAACCTCATTGATCATTAAATTTTACTCCTCCATCATTATAGAAGAGATAACTACCTACAACTAAGGCATCATGCATTTCTTATGAGCTCATTGTTTGAGCAGCTCATGTCCCTATTTGATTGGCCGGTGCTCAAACAATGAGCTCATAAATAATGCATGATGCCCTAGCTTGCAGGCCATAAGCCATCAAGACATTTCTTCATGAAATGATCATAAACGGGGAGTACCACATAGTGAATATCAACAACAAAACAAATAAAGAGAGATTACACACTTCACACAATATATGTTGTTTTATAAGATTTTATTAAGACTAAATATATTGTTTATGAGCTCACTATTTGAGCACCTCATGTCCCTATTTGATTGGCTGGTGCTCAAACAATGAGCTCATAAATAATGCATGATGCCCTAGCTTGTAGCCTACAAGCCATCATGTTGACAAAATGGTCAGCGCTCCCCTTGAGGTTCGTGACATGGCTTAACCACCTCCTGTGTCTTCTATAAGTCTAGTGGTTGTATCGGGCATTAAAAGGTCAATCTTTTGGTGCAAAAAAAACCACTACTTATAAAAAGTGGTATTAGAGCTTGGTCATAGGTTCGAATCCCCTCGGATAACACTAAGGGGGAGATTGTTGGAAAAATGGTCAGTGCTCCTCTCGGGGTTTGTGACATGGCTTAACTGCCTCCTGTGTCTTCTATAAGTCTAGTGGTTGTATCAGGCATTAAAAGGTTGATCTTTTGGTACAATGACAACCACTACTTGTAACAAGCCTCTTGCTCCTTTGGCTCTTGTTCTTCAATGAATTTTCCCTTGATATTTTCTTCTCCTTTCCCCTTATCCTCGGCATGAGGACTAACAACTTGTTCATCTAACTGAATTCCTTGTTCTTCTTTGCTGTGTTCTTCCATAGGAGGACTTTGAATTTTTCTTCTGCTTTGTCTTCTTCCTCGACAGATGGAGATTGAGTTAGTGATACCGACTTGATGGGTTCCTTGGTAAGGCTTGTACTGACTAACTTGTCAATAGTAGCAACTTCAGGTAGAGTAGGATTCTCATCAACAGATTGTGTGCTAGTAATAAGTTATTTGAATGGTCAGAATAGAGGTTTGAGACAAAAATGTTGGAGAAGATATCTACCGAGATAGCAGTGAAACAGGTTGAGCTGTCCAATTTGGTAAAGGAGACCAAGGGATTAGTTGTGAATGGACAGTCTCTATTGGCCAAAATATGTAATGTTGAGTTGTTCACTGATGAGAATCAATGATTTCTTGATACTCTCAAGTAAGAGATTAAAGCTACAAGTCAGTCCCTGACCTTGGATGCAGACACTAGTGCTACACATTATGTAAAAATCATGCAAACCCAAGGTAAGTTAGCCGAGCTGATGGCTAATGATGGCAAGATTCATTCTCACCTACTCTCTATTCAAACTATTTTGACACCTCATCCAGAGGCTATACAGAGAAAGTTAGCAAAGGCTAAAGAATTAATCCAAAGTGATCCACATTTGTCCACAGCCGAGAGTCTCATTAGTTTAGCTGTCAATTTAGAAGTGTAGACAGAAGTCTTAAACATTGCTTCAACTGCTTGGATGGATGCACTCTACATGCATGATCACAGTGCTGCATAAACCTTTTCTGGAGAAATTTTGTGAGCTACCTACTAATGATGAAATTTTTCATATAAAAAAAAGGGGGGAATCATCATGACACGAGTACAGATAAGGACTGAATAGGGATAGGTAACTAACAAAAATTTTGAATGTATATATATCTCAAGGGGAGTATTAGGCTAGTACAAACATATTTTTATAATTGTAAGTACAAATGTCATGACAAAGTGTTTTTGCCACTAATGTCAAAGGGGGAGATTGTAGATCTCTATAATTTTGTTGACCATTAGTGCTTCACACTTAGTCATATATCTAGGCAATGATGGCCGGTCATCACTGGGACTAAGTCATTTTGTAAAGGCCAAGTTATATATTGTATACTTACTAAGCAGTAGTGCTGCTGAGTAAAGTCATGGTCACTATGTGTTTGTAATATGCCGAGTATAGTTGTTTCCAAGTTACATATATCAATGATTACTAAGTGACAAAGAAGTTTAACCGATGCCAAGTACAGTTAATGTTGAGTGCCAGGAATAGCTTTTGCCGAGTTAGCCAGGAATGACATACAAGTTTGGAATGGCACAATGATCGAGGTAAACCATTTTTGGTGATAATGATTTTTTGTATTTTGTCTATTGAGGTAATTACAGAGGTAATCACGCATCCATTTTATCATTGATCCCTATGTAATACCTAGAGCCAATCATAAAATTGTATAGCTTAGGCGGCAATAGAAATAAATCTGAACCATAGATCTTGAAATAGTAAAACATTTTTGTTATTATATAAGGGCAAGATCTAAACAAAGAGAAGTGTGTGAATCAGGGAGATAAGAGATACTAAGATCAAATGGGTATGAGAGAATGATCAGAGAGATATATTCAAAATAAGTTAAGTATTCAACTAGAGTTCAGTGACTGAGCTAAGCAGTGAAAGGACAGAATCAAGAAAGATCAAATAAGAGAGATCAACAATATACAGTAAAGAGGAGATATGAAATTTGCATACAAGTGCAAACTGAAAGATCAGGTACTGAGACATTTTGACTAGTATATTAGGGTAAATCTCTTAACCGAGTAGTCTTAATAGGCTTTATGTAAATCTCTTTACTGAGTGCTTACTTTGTTGTAAGTTCATAAATCCTTTAACAAGGTAGACTATGTAAGTCTTTTAGCTTTTGACATAGCAAACCTTTCACAGGGTAGATCATGAATTGATCACATTTTGTAAGCATTAATAGGCAAAACTTATTACTTTAGTAGTGAAGATTTGTGGGTGTCATCCCCACCCCAGTTTTACCTTTCAAGGGTTTCTAGGTTACCAAAATCATGGTGTTATGAGTGATTTCATTTATGCTGCTTTATATGTTTAGTTGCTTACAATGATCAAGTTTTGTTTATGTCATGCATAAAGTTATATTAGGTTAAAAGGATAAAAGTAGGTAATATTTGATTCACCCCCCCTCTCAATATTACTTTCCCACTTATATTTCCAATAGCCTGAGCTCAAATTCAAAACAGTAAGTGTATTAATGTATAATCTAATAGTAGAAACCTCATTGATCATTAACTTTCACTCCTCCATCATTATAAAAGAGATAACTACCTACAACTAAGGCATCATGCATTGCTTATGAGCTCACTATTTGAGCACCTCATATCCCTATTTGATTGGTCGGTGCTCAAACAATGAGCTCATAAATAATGCATGATGCCCTAGCTTGTAGGCCGTAAGCCATCAAGACATTTCCTCATGAAATGATCATAAACGGGGAGTACCACATAGTGAATATCAATAATAAAACAAATAAAGAGAGATTAAACACTTCACACAATATATGTTGATTTATAAGATTTTATTAAGACTAAATATATTGTTTATGAGCTCACTGTTTGAGCACCTCATGTCCCTATTTGATTGGCTGATGCTCAAACAATGAGCTCATAAATAATGCATGATGCCCTAGCTTGTAGCCCAGAAGCCATCAAGACATTTCCTCATGAAATGATCATAAATGGGGAGTACCACATAGTGAATATCAACAACAAAACAAATAAAGAGAGATCAAACACTTCACACAATATATGTTATTTTATAAGATTTTATTAAGACTAAATATATTGTTTTATGAGCTCATTGTTTGAACACCTCATGTCCCTATTTGATTGGTCGGTGCTTTGTTTGTTATATTGATGCTATTAGATCAAATAGGGATATCAAATAGGGACATTAGTAATAAAATAATACATTTACTATTTTGAATTTGAGCTCATAAAGATTAAGATATCCTACTATTTTGAATTTCTATGTGCTTTGAGCCAATGAAATTTTTGGAATTTTGTAATTTTGAAAAAGAAAGTGTCATTTGTAATTTTTGTGAATTCAAAGAGCTGTCGTGAAGATGGCACTACACTTTTGTGTGGTTCGAAGAGGCCGACACCATGTGGGAAGAGGGCACTGACACTTGAGGTAGGCATTCGAGCTTTGTCTTCTCATTAAATCATTTTCATTTTGATGGCATTTGCTAATTTAATGGAATAATATGAATGTTAATAGTGGCATTGTTTACATCTTAGCATTTGGAATGCTCGATGACCCGCAAGCTTTGAGAGCTAGGGTATTGAAGGCTATTACCTTCAAGGCATTGTGTGAAGTATTTGATCTCTCTTTATTTGTTTTGTTGTTGATATTCACTATGTGGTACTCCCTGTTTATGATCATTTCATGAGGAAATATCTTGATGGCTCACGGGCTGCAAGCTAGGGCATCATACATTGTTTATGAGCTCACTATTGAATACTGGCATTGTTTACATCTTTTCATTTGGAATTCTTGATGACCCACAAGGTTTGAGAGCTAGGGCATCATTGCTATTACCTTCAAGGCATTGTGTGAAGTGTTTGATCTCTCTTTATATGACCTCATAATGACTAAGCCAAAGGGGTTTTCTGATTCGAAAGACTTAGCAGCCTCTAGGGCCATTTTCTTTTCTATTACGTTAACATGATGTCTGCTAGAAAAATTATGAGTGCACATCCCTCTGCTCATCTCTTCAGTTTTTGTTTTCGTAGATTTCACCATCTGATGTTCCTTTTTGGTAAGAGATGGATGGAAATGTTCATGACTCTCAGAAGAATGGCTGTGAAAAACATATTTCTATTTTTCATTCTGAGAAGATCCAAAATGATTTTGAGTCACAAAGGAAATGCCCTAATCCTTCCACAAGTGCTATTCTGATGAGTTTTGATCACTTGATGAACAAAAAATTATCTATTGAGTTGAAAAGAAAATCAACAAAAGATGGTGAAAATGAAGTGAAAAAACCTAGGGTTTCTTCTCAACGTAAGTAAAATCCTTTCCCTCAATGAAAGATTGAAGTCTTTCCAAACTTGTTTCTCCCAAATTATGGGAAACTTAGAACTTACCATTTGAATAGCCACAAGTTTTTATTTGATGTAGGCCATTCTTTCAAGATTCATGAGCATTTCCATCCATCTCTTACCGAAAAGGAACATTAGATGGTGAAATCTATGAAAACAAAAACTAAAGAGATGAGCAGAGGGATGCGCACTCATAAATTTTCTAGCAGACTTCCTGTTAACGCAACATAAAATAAAATGGCCCTGGAGGATGCTAAGTCTTTGGAATAAAAAAACCCCTTTGGCTTAGTAATTATGATGCCATATAGCGTATACCGACATTTTAGGCTTGTAAGATTCCCTGACGTCTCTCTATGCTCATTAGGAGCACCAGAGGAAAGAGCTGAGTAGAGAAAACCTTTGGTATTTCCCCAAAAAATAGAAGAGAAAGATTGTCATTAAATATTACAAACTTCTTGTTATACATATGGGGTAATTCATGAGCAGTTTACAGTCCACCCAATTTACAATGCTATATAAATTTGATGTTACAATATTTTGTATCTCCATTTAGTCCAATGAACCAATTGGATCTACCCTACCCTTGATTGTCTCAATTATTGCGTCATGGTTTGACTCACAAAACTTCCAAAGAGTTTTATTATGTGGTCTTCCCCCATATCTAATCAAGTGGACATTTGATGTAACAACAAGGTTTGAATAATGAAGAATCTTTATGTGTGTCTCCCAATCCTTGAACAACCACAACCTAGTGTTCTTCATAGCATACCATCTAAGCCATGTACCAGTTACAACCACTGCTCCTATAGGGTATTCTAATTCTTCACCATCTATAACCAAGTGATCAAATTTCTTTTTTGCCTCAACACAATGACACACATAAAGAACGTGCACATAAACACGACAAATGAGAAACATAAATGTAGATATCACAATAGCTGAGAAACATAAATGTAGGCATCACGGTCACAATTTTTTGGAGACACAACATAATTCAATGGTATACCCAGATGATGCAACACAACTATATATTACTCCTCTCATTCAAGTTTACACTGCTGTAAACAAACCCATAGATAAAGAATAAATTTAGAGAGCAAAGGAGAGCAATAATGACCAAAATAATACAGGGTCCCTATATTATTTTGGTTGTTATCACTCTCCTCCTATGATCTCTAAATTTATTTTTTATCTATGGGTTTTGGTTTACTACAGTGTCGACTTGGAACTGGAGGAGTAGTGGTTGCATTGCATCATCTGGGTATACCACTCAATTATGTTGTGTTTCCAAAAAATTGTGACCATGATGCCTACATTTATGTTTCTCATCTATTGTGTCCCAAGACCCCTTATGACCCTTTACGACCCTTTACAATCCCTAAGAATACATCTTAGAGGTCTTAAAATGTCGTAAAGGGTCATACGAGGCTCCTAGGAGGGGTCAAATGAGCTTTCACCTTCGTGTGGTTGGCCCTGTTAAGTAGAGAATGTTTAACTATTCTTGAAACAAAGAGAAGCTCAATAATTTAAGATCTCAATCCACATATGACAAATATATATCGATCCATCTCAATGGATACCAAATCAACAGATCTCTGCCAAGAACCCAGTCGCAAAGAAACACCACAAACCGCATCACAAACCCACTGTGAAGAGGCATCCAATATCTCATAAGTCACATCAAATGACCCAATTTCTATAATATAACTCTCTCATCTCAGTTTACCAAGAAGACTTCTCCCAAGTCATCATAGACACCATAGTGATTTACGAATCTCCAATGTGCAAGTTCTGCATGTTGCTCTCTCAACATCACATCTAACTCAATAATCCAAGAGCCTCTACTGAATCTACTACAAAGTAATCTCTAAATGATCCATAATCAAATCATGAGTAGGAACTAGATCTGCAAGAACACCCTTCTGAATTGATACCAACCCGATCGACAAATATATATATTTTTTTAAAAAAAATTATTTGCGTCGCAATTGTGACGGCCAGAAAATAATGATGATTATTTCTCAAAACAATCTGACATCCAGCCATCACATGTACAACATCACTGTTGGTAAAAAACTATAAACGATAGATAACCATCATAAAATTCTAAAGGTTCTCTATCGCATGTACATCATCACTATCATTAAAAACTACAAATGACGTATCTTTGCCGCACACTTTCGACAAACATTTGTCACACTAACAACATATCTGATGGGAAACAAATTACAAATGACAGCAACCCGTCAGAAGGTTCTCACGGGTTGTCATCATTTTTATTTTTTGCAATGGATAGGTGTCACAATTGTGACGACCACAAATAGGTCTGACGCCAGGATCGCCTTATTGGCACCCCCTTCTTGCGACGTCCATTGTCATCATAATTATGATGCCAATCAAAACCCTTAGTTTTTTCAACTGCAAAACTACGATGTCAGGTGGTGTCATTATATCGATGGTAAACCGTCCCAATTCAGACAACGTTCCGTTAGAAAAAAGGTCTCAAATGTACTAGTATTTCTTCATTTTCCTTTTTCATAAATACTTACATAGTTTTTGTGTTTCTAGATTTATTACTATCCTAATTATGCTTGCATCCATAACTTATTTTAACTAATAACTTCATTGACATTCTAATTGTCATAGTTATTTAATATTTATATTAAAAATATAATTCCAAAGAAAAATTACAGATGATTATGGTTTACTATGAAAAAATACATACAAAACATGATACAGGGGCATTCTAGGGTACTCAATGAATCTGCATGGTGGTGTGTTGTTTTGGTTTTGTGTTACTCGGTTGCAGCTTTAACCGATGGTCTCAGTTATTGAAGGAAGCTTGGTCATTGAAGGAACACGGTGAAACCTCTTGTGCTTGGTGGAACTTGTGCTCGGTGATGCATGTGTTGCTTGGTGTTTCTTGGCTTGGTCGATTGTTTCATTGGTGCTCGGTTGTTTCTCTTGCACTCAGTATTTCTAGTTTACTGATTCGAGTTCTTGGAGATTTGGTTGGCCGACTTGGTGCATTTATTGTTGGTAGCTTTTTTTGTATTCTCCTATGTAGATCTAGAGGCTAACATCAAGAATTAAATGTTTGTAAGGCTATTTATGAGCTGATAGTTGTTGCATTTAATATTTGTTTGTAATAGGAGTTTACTTGACTTAGGAGTTAATTGTTTCATCCAGTCAACTTGTGGCTGAATATTAGTATTTAAGGAGTGTTTGGGTAGTTGTTTAGGGGGGAGGAGAGCATATTTGAGAAGATTAGATCTGGATCCTATGAGATCTTGAAGATCAGATTGTTTATCTGATAGTTTGTAATAGCAGAGCTAGTGGTTTGCATGCTTGGAGATGAGGAGATTTCTTGGAGGCTTGCAAGCTCAAGTTTAGATCTACCTTAAGGTTTTCCATCAGTTGCTGATTTGTTTCAAGGATGGACTAGCTAGAAGATTGCATAAATACTTTGATTGTATTTGGCCCTAACTCGGAAGGCCTTACAATCGGACATGTTAATGAAAATTCAGATAAAAACTTTATCTTGTTGTGTTATTCTGCATTGTGTGTTTAGCCGCTCGTTTGGACTATCCTTAATTAGATCCTCCTTACCTGTCCTACGTCAAAACAACATAATATACTTGTTGCAAATGGAAGGGAATCTAATTACATGCAAATCTTGTTTCTATTGAAATTATAAATAGATTTCACAATTTATGTTATTATTAATAAAATTGTAAGAAAAAATAATACAATCTACTATTAATCTTTTATTGATTTTCAATATGATGCATTATGGATTTAGAAAGCTAAATATAATCTCATATAGAAAAAAACTTCAAACTACCTTGTAATGCCCCACTAGGGAACTCGAGATGACAATATAAAAATTAGTATAATCATGACACAATTTTTATTTTTAAAAACTTAGAATTTAACTATACATCTAACATGAACATTACATCATAATGGAACATATTACAACATCAACTACAATTCCTCTAAGGTTCCTTTGAGACCAAAATGGGAAATGAAACTCTAATATTCTCAATAGCCTACTTGAGTTGAGTAGATTTATCATTAATATCAGACCCATAACATTAGCAATCAAGATGACCTTGGAGGCCTTGGGGGACAAAATAGGAGATGAAGCTCTAAAATTCTCAAAATCCAACTTTAATTGAGAAAATTTATCATTAATATCAGACCCCATAGGAGCCAACTACTTGAATTGAGAAGATTTATCATTAATATCACACTATATGAGTCAAAGAATGAAATTTATCATTAATAGAATTATTAGGCATAAAGTGAGTAGATTTTTAGTATGAGGGGAGACCACCAAATCCTTAACTAGTATAATACTATCAGTGACAAAGGGTAAGTGCACCAACATGGTATGTGCAAAAGTGGCCACCCACCCAAAAAAACAACAACAATTATTTGGATTTTTTGGTTTGAGAAAGAGCATGCATCCTCAATAATTTAATCTAATTTAGTAATAACCGCAACTTCTTGAAATTACTTTGGATCGGAAGATTTTCCTACAATATCAAGCATATCTTGATATATGTAGAGTCAAAAATTTCATATTGCATTTTGCAATTTAGACTACCCTTTTGTAACCACTTTAGTGTTCATTCCCCTAGTATTTTTTTAGGTCCATTTCAGCCCTTGCATTAGCCTTTTCCCCCGCAGTATTCTCAAAGTCCTTATCAATAGCTATCTTCCAATGTTGACTTTGCATTATCTGCATGTTTCCTTCATTTCCTATCATTTTTTAGCGTGACTCATTTGGACACTAGTGCACCACATGCCCATCTGCGTGCCACACATTCTTCCATTGAAATCCCAATGCTCAAATGTCACTCTTGATCATTCTTTCCACTTATCACCCACTTTTTTTGATGAAATGGCTCAAAATCTTCTAGAACAACCTAGAAGCCTTTTTTCCCTTTTAAAAGAACACTTTCACCTCTATTCAAGCTCTCTAGAAGTGATCTCTCTTTTGGAAAATGTCCCTTGTAGTCTTGGAATTTTTATTTTTATTAAGTAAAAATAGGTTTTGAAAGCAACCAAAACCTTATACAAAAGCAGTGAAAGATAGGACAATAAAAGACCAAAAAATAAATGTGAAGCACCACCTAACAAACCAAAGGAACTAACCATAGTTCCCACCAATTGGAACAAAAACCAAACCAGCAAACCATAACAAAGGGCAACCAAGATTTACATTTTAGCCCATCCTTATGTGATCATAAACTCATATCAAAAGAAGGCTTGGAAGAATTTAATTTCTTTCCTTTAACTTTTGTCCATCCATCTTCCACCTTCTCAGAAGCATTTTGCCAATCCAAAGAAAACTCAGAAGAGCCCACAAAAACCTGAGAAATAGGGAAGGCTACACCAGCATCCACAAAAGGGATAGGGAAAGAATCATTCCCTAATTTCTCCCTAGAGAAACATGGACAACAAAATATACAACACCAGAAGACAAGATAGTTGATCTAGAGATAGCATCAACAATCCAGTAAGGAACAATAGCAACACCTAAAAGGACAACATCAATAGTCTGAACCAAGGCCGCATTATAAATAACATCATTAGCACCAACCATAGCGTGATCATCCTGAGAAGAGAAAGCAACTGAAACACTATCCTAATAAAATTTATGAACCATATAGTGGTGGTCAGAAGCCCCCAACCACCAAGAAGGCAATTTATTTGATTTAACCTTATCAGATAACCAATGCGTAGAAAGATGGCCATTCTTGTGGCATTTCCTATATCTGAATGAAATTCCCTCATAATCAAGATTATGAATCCAAGAGCCCATAGGTGATACCAAACTAATCTTCTCAAGGAGACCCTTAGAAACAACAACCTCCAAAAGGATACAAGCATACGTTGGATGAAAAACATCAGAGGAAGTTGAATAAACCATCTGGAAATCCCCAATAGCCTCCCCCATAGATTCCAAAATAGAATCCAACCAAAGATGAAGGGAAAGATTCAGGAGTCTCACCCATAAGGGTATTTTATTAAAGGACTTAGTAAGAGGATCAAACCCCTGATACCAAGGTTTGGCCATCACAGGGAAATGCTCCTCCCAAGAAAAACAACTATCACACAAAGTAATTTTCCTATCATCAACATTTTCCAAACTTTGCAATAAAAAAACCCTTTACCATAGGGTATATCTGAACGATATCAAATAAAATGGGTTCCCAATGTTTGGAAATCCAAGCATGCAGGTCTGATAGAGACCCCCCATTTATGGATAACATAACATAACATGTTTATTAGATAATATTAATACATATTTTTTTGAAAACATTCATTCGAAGTAGAAAATTTTGAACCAAGCAAGGCTCCATTAATTTGTCTCCTAACCTTTAGAAGGGTGTAGCTTTGAGCTATGTTCTTAAGCTCTCAGTCCAAAACTCTGGAATCATAGAATCTTGAATTATTTAACAATGGTCCATAAGGGATGCAACTGATCTCTATCATTTTCTAGTAATTGTTGAAGGGTATAATTCTAAAACATGTACTTTGAAGCTCATTGGACAATAATCCATATTGAGCACAATACCAAGTCTCAGACCTATCCCCAAAATAAGTCTTCACAAGACATGTATTCTTCAAATTTGTTAGCATTAGAAAAAAAAAGTAGAAAACCAAACAATCCAAAAACACTTTTCATGAAGAACACCATCTCAAAGTGAGAAGCTGACTTGAAATGATGGAATTCCTCCATCCTCCAACCTCGAGTAGTGAAGGTTCAAAGCACAAAATTATGATTAATAGGAGAATGTGAATCATTAACAACCTCTCCATCATCTGATTTATCCTCATCTTCAATTCACACAACATTGCCTTCATCAGGTTCTTTTAGTTTTCCCTTAATAATATCTCTACATCTAATTCTACAAACCCATGTTGTGTGGCCCTTTTTCTTGTAGTAAAAACATTTATAATCTCTTTTATTTTTGTCTAAACATGTTTCTTAACTATAACTTTGTGAGTATAATGCTTGATCTATTTAATGATCTTCTTATATAACTTACTTCATCCTCTTTTCTTCTGCTAAAAGGGCTGAAATCATATCCTCTAGAGTCTATGAAGTAATTTGACTGAATGTAAGAACAACATTACTATAATTTGAAGATAAGCTATTTAACAAAATGACCTTAGCATCATTATCTTCAATAGGATCCTTAACCTCTATGGGTTTCCTAATAAGAGACCTCAAATTACTTATATGATTCAACATTGTGATTCCATTTTCCATTTTGAATCTAAACAATGAAAGTTTTAGAGAAAAATTTGCATTGAAATTTTTTCCTCAAAATAGCTTGTTCAAATTATCCCAAATGTTTGCAGTAGATTTATCTAAACCTATATGAAGAAGCTCAAAGTTTGGAAGAGAAAGACCAATAATAGCCTTAGCTTTTTCATCTCTACTAGTTCAATCCAAAAATTTATTTTTGATGAATAGAGGCATTTTCTATGAATAAAATATAAAAGTACAGTATTCAAAAAAAAGGGGCAGGGGGAAAAAGTCACCCCATGAAGAGCTACATGGCACCTAGGCTAGAATCATACAACTATTCATCAAAAAAACATATAAAGAAAGAAACCCTCAAGCTATGAGAGTAGTAGCAGAAGAGGAAGGAGGATCTCTATCATCAGGATTGCCCCAAACATTGGGCCTTGGGGTCTAATCAGGGAGCAACCAACCATCATATGTATCTTCTTCTTTCTCCAATTCTCCCTCCTCTCGCCTAGGAGAAATAGAAAGAGCTAGGTGGGGAAACTTATTAGAAGTGGCAAGAGGCCATACAGGAACATTGGCCAAAGGCCAAGTAGATGAAGCCATAGTAGAAACAAGCAAGGGAGGCTAGCCAACATCCACAACCTTTTGAGGAGGAGAGGCAGACTGGTGATGCCAAGGGTGTGGCGTTCTGGAATAAAAGAGAGGGAGAGATAAAATAACATAGTGAGAGGAAGAGATAAAGAGATATAGGGGAAGATGGAGAGGAAAAGATAGAGCTGATAATATAGAGTGAGTTTATGAATATAATTTTGAAAGAGGGGAGAGGTAAAAAGATAGATACATATATAAATAAGTAGGGAAAAATAGGGGGAGGAGGGAGTGTGTGAGTTAGAAATAGGATGGGGTGATAATGAGGAAGGGAGTGGAAAGGAAAGAAATAGGAAGAGAGAGGAGAGGAATATAAAGAGAGGTAATGATAGCCGAAGGAGGTATGAAGATAGAAGTAGAGATTTTTTCATGTCAGCACCAAAATGTCATTATTATATATATATATATATATATATATATATATATATATTATTAGGTGAATTCATTATTATATATATACATATATATATTGTTATTGGTGTATCCATTGCACCTTGAAAAATGCTAAGTACTAGTCTAAATTATTATTCCATGTAATGTGACTATAGATTTGAGTTGAGAAAGACTCCACATTTGAGATAGGAAGAAACTAAATATAATCCAATTCCAATCAGTGTCGGAGAATGAATTCAATTATTTGTTTAAGGTGCAGATCTTGTTGCTTTCTTACAATGGATCATAAAGATCTTTTCACTAAATAACATCAAAATTATAAAAAAAATAACCAAGCAGTTTAGAATGATTATAATGCTGGAAATATTATCAACAGACCTTAATGATAGTCTTGAAGAGATCATTATTGGGGATGCATGATGGTAAACGATGTCATGATTATTTCATACTTCTTTAAAATTGTGCAGCACTATGACAATTGTAGCAGTGGATGTTGTGAAAATTAACTATTGCAATAACTGATTGTTAATCTCCTATCTTGAAAGATTATTTAATTCTCAAAAACCAATTCACAACCAAATATTGAATAACAACACAATTGCAACTTCACAAAAATAAATGCGGAAATAAATTTGAACATGATGACACAATATTTTCAAATAAAATTGTCCCTGGAAAAACCCCTAAGGGAAACCAGTTCTACATATGGAAAATATGTTAATCTTCAGAAATATAAGAGTTGCAAAAGATTCCTTGCCTCTTTCTAGTAGAACTCTGATAAACTCCTAATATCTCTCGATGATATCCCCCACTGCTATCCTAGCACTATCACTGTGCCCTTGCTCCCACTGCAAGAATATTTTCTATCACTGCAAATACATTTGCTTTCACTACAAATGATTTCTTCACCACTTGATGTTTTTCAAATGCCCCCCTAGCCCCCCTTTTATACTACTTTCACTGAAAAATCAACGGCCGAGATTGATCTCAATTAATGACTGAGATAAAAAGGAACTCAACAACCAAAACTAAATTGGTTGTCAACAACTACCAATTAAATAAATATTTATTAACCTAAGAATTCTCAGGAAAATAAATATTAATTAATAAGGGAAAATGAAAATATTTCTCGCTACAAAACTAACACTCCCTCTTAGTGAAGAAGCTATTCAGCATGACACCCAACTTATCTTTGAAGAAGATAAATTTTGCCTTCCCCAATGCCTTCATCAGAATGTATGCTACCTGCTCCTCTGTAGGTATGTACTGTAGCTAAATATTCCCTCTCTGTACACAATCTCTGATGAAGTGATATATGATGTCTATATGTTTAGACCTGTCATGAAACATTGGATTCTTAGACAACTTGATGCAACTCTGATTGTCACAGTGTATCACAATAGTCTCAACTCTCTGACCAAACAAGGCTACTAACAACTTCTGAAATCATTTAGCTTCACATGTCGCCATGCTAGCTGCTATGTATTTTTCTTCTGCTGAACTCAGAGCCACAGACTTATACTTCCTACTAAACCAAGAAACAACTCCTGATACCAAACTAAAACAACACCCTAAAGTGCTCCTTGTGTTTGTTGTACTACCTACCCAATCTACGTCAGTATAGCCCATCAACCTGATACTTTCACTTCAAACATATCTGATCCCATACTCAACTATACCACACAAGTAATGCAAGACATTCTTAGTTGATGTCCAATGCACTCTCTTTGGCTCAACCATGAATTGACTAAGAGAGTTTACTACAAAAGGTATGTCTGGCCTGGTGTTGACTAAATACATAAGTGATGCAAGAGCATCTCAGGTCCTTGGCAATCCTATGTCACCAAAAATATATTTGAGTTTGTCTATATTGCTCGGTTCCTACTTTGACCAATTTGGTCAGTAGTGGTCAGTTTCCTTTGGTTATCAAGTATGGTCAGTTATCTCTTGGGTAGTCGGTTGCTTCTCTAGCACTTGGCGATGCTTGTTTGTTACACGGTCATCCTTACTTACCAAGTAGTTTATTTTGAGTTTCTATTGAGGCTGACTTGTGCATTGATTATGGGTCAAAAATTTATTGTTGGTATCCATCATTGGGAAGAGTGTTGTCCTAGATCTGACCATTCCTTTTGTTGATTGTGGATCTGAAGGCTGACTCAATTCGGTAGCCTCTTGTATAAGTATAGTTGTTTGGTTAGAGTTTAGTAGTTAGTTTTGCATAGAAGATAGAAGATAGTAGAATAAAGATGGTTGGTAGATCCTCACATGTTTGAGGACTTTTTTATTTCATTATAATATTTGGTCATAACCGGGAAGGCCTTACAACCTGGCATGTATGAATCAATTTGATTGAAGTTAATAATATCAATGATCCTACTTTCTCTCTCTCACTATGTTGTTGTTGCTTCCACGAGTTGTTCAACAGGGTTGGATCTGTAGGGTGTGCCATCATTTGGCCCCTCAGCTCTCCACTCCTTGCATTAATAAGAAAACCAATCAATTATTTTTATAAGGTGGGATCTACATCTTTTTCCTTTGAAGTGTCTACCTTCCTCCAATTCGTGATCATAGTTGTAGACATGGCTTTGCAATCTTCCATCCTGAATCTCTTCAAGATTTCAATGCAATATTTTACCTACCCAAGGAAAATCTCTCCATCCATCTACCACACCTCCATGCCTAGAAATTAGTGCATAAGTCCCAAATCCTTCATCTCAAACTTAGCTACAAGGTCCCTCTTGCACTACTCTATGATCCCTATTGAACCTATTAGAAACAAGTCATCCACATATAGAAAAAGAATGATAACCTCACCACCAACCACCAAGTAGTAGAGGTTAGCATCTACCTCACTCTTCAAAAATCCCATTCCCTACAAGTATGTATCAATGTGCTCATACCAAGCTCTAAGAGCCTGCTTGATTCTGTACAAAGCTCTCTTCAATCTACACACATGGGTTTTTTTGTTGTGTGCTACAAAGCCTTCTGGTTTCTCTATGTATACCTCATCCTTCAATTCACCATTAAGGAATGTTTTCTTGATGTCCATTTGATGGATCTACCATCCCATATGTGCTGCAAATGAGATCACAACTTGAATACAAGTATACCTTGCCACTAGAACAAATGTCTCCTCATAGTCTATTCCCTCCTTCTGAGGAAACCCCTTTTCCATGACCCTTGCCTTGTATTTCTCAATGCTAACATCTACATCATGCTTGATCTTGTAGATCCAACATGATCCAACCACTTCCCTATCTATTGGTCTAAGAACTATCTCCCACACATCAATCTACATTATTGAGGTATATTCCTCAACCATCACATTTTACCACACCTGATGTTGTGCACCCTCTTGATAACTGGAAGGCTCACTATCTACCAACTGACTAACTAAAGCCACATAATCATTAAACTTAGCTGGTTATCTCTTCTGTCTCATACTCTTCCTAGGGGCTCCCACAATCTCCTGAGTATCCCTTTGAGTCTCTTAAACCTCACAGTTTCCACTACCAACTGTAGAGGATGGAATATCAACCTCTATGTCTTCTTGATGCACATCCTCTTGCACCAATTGCTCCATATTTTGTGAATCTCCACCACCTAAGCCTATGCTCATACTCGTAACTATACTTGGACTTTGATGCTATTGACTTAGCATAGTTATCCTTGGAGCTTCTATTCGCTTCTCACTCTGACCATCTGCTTGCAAATCTCCTGACAGTGAAAGTGAAAGTGATAATGCAAGTGACAGTGACACTTTTGATCAAGACCTAGAAGATCTAGAAGCTCTTATGGCTAGAAGACTGAGAAGGGGAAAAGGAAAGTATAAAGGTAAACTCCCTATTATATGTATTTCATGTAATAAATTTGGTCATATAGCTGCTAGATGTCCTGAGAGAAAGGATAAAGATGATGAAAGGAAAAGCAAAACATAGAGATAGAAAAGATGACAGAAACTACCGATGGAACAGAGACTACAAGGGAAAAGGTAATAAATCTTGTTACATTGCTGAAAAAGCGACTGACACTAATAGTGATGATTTTGAAATTGAGGTAGTCTATGTGGCAATGAAAGATGAATCTGATGAGGATGAGAAAATTGCATTGATATCCTATGTGAACAAGAATGATAAATAGATTATTGATAGTGGCTGTTCACATCACATGACTGGTGACAAAAATAAGTTTGAGACCTTACATCATTATAGAGGTAAAAGTGTAAAATTTGGTAATGATGCACCATGTCCTATTAGAGGGAAAGGTTTGATTAAACTAACTGATAAGATATCTTGTGAAAATGCATATTGGGTTGAAGGTCTTAATTACAATTTGTTAAGTGTTGCTCAACTTAACAAAACTAGTTACCGAGTGGAATTTCATCACAAGCAAGCTAAAATATTTGATGCTACTGGAGAACTAATTGGAAGTGGAGATCAGACTAGAGGTAATTTGTTCTATCTTGACCTATCTGAAGAAACATGTTTGATTGCACAACTTGATGATATTTGGTTATGGCATAAAAGGTTGTGTCATGTTAACTTTGACAATCTGGTAGAGATAAGTAAGGAGAAAAAGGTAAGAGGTCTACCTAGATTGAAGAAACCTGAGAATGTGATGTGCAAGGAATGTCATTAGGAAAAATGACAAAGTCAAGTTTCAAGAGCAAATCCTTTACTTCTGAAAACTTCTTAGATTTGGTTCATATTGACCTTTGTGGACCTATGGGTGTACAAAGTTACTGTGGTGCTAGATACTTTATCTTATTTGTTGATGATCATACTAGGATGATGCATGTGATGTTTCTAAAAGAAAAATATGAAGCTTTTCAATATTTTAAGTGGTATTTGGCTAAGGTTGAAAAGGAGATAGGTAGGAACCTAAAATGTCTTAGATCTATCTGAGGTGGAGAATTTACATCAAATGAATTTAATCTATTTTGCAATGATAGAGGAATTAAAAGATAGATGTCTGCACCTAGAACACCTCCACAAAATGGTATAGCAAAAAGGAGAAATGGATCTATCTTGGATTGTGCAAGGACATTGATGATTGAAAAGAATGTGGCATAGAAATATTGGAAAGAAGCTATAAGCACTGATGTCTACACTTTGAACCGGGTACAGATCAAGAAAGGTACAAATCTAACACCTTATGAATTATGGCATGGGCATACACCAAGTGTTAAATACTTTAGAATCTTTGGAAGTAAGTGCTATATATTAAAAGACACTAGGAATGGAATGTTTGATGCTAAGAGTGATGAAGGCATATTCCTAGGGTACTCCACAAAAAGTAAAGCTTATAAGTGTTTGAACTCTAACACTAACAAAATTGTGGAAAGTGTGAATGTCAAAATTGATGAGTATGCAGAAAGAAATGAAGCTGACAGTAAAAGAGAACCAGAAGATTATAGATCTTTTGTGTACATTGAAGAAGAAGAAGAGGCAAGTAACAGACTTATACCTGATGCTGAGTCTTAGGTAAGCAATGTCAAGTGACAGACAGAAGCTGTTGAGCTTTAGGAAAACAGTGCCGAGAAAGAACAAGAACATGTCGAGCTACAAGAAAATGTTGTTGAGTATCAGGATGAGGTTGCTGAGAATTCTGAAGTTGAATCTGACAATCTTGTTGAGGAACATGATGAAATAGAAGAGAGAACAACTAAACCTGTTTTGGAAAAATATGTGAGAAGACATCATAAGCCTGAACAGATAATTGGAGACAAAGATACTGGAATCCAGACTAGAAGTAAAACTAAGGATCTAACATGTCTACTATGTGAATTTGAACTGAAGACAACTAGATAAGAATTAGAGAATGAAGATTGGATACAAGCAATGAATGAAGAAATTGACCAGATTGAGAAGAATGATACTTGGACTCTGGTGCTGAGACCTGAAAACAAGAATGTTATAGGAACAAAATGGGTGTTTTGGAATAAGATGAATGAAATGATGAAATCACTAGGAACAAAGCTAGGCTAGTATGCAAAGGCTAAACACAAGAAGAAGGAATAGATTATGGGGAGACATTTTCCCCTGTAGCTAGATTGGAAGGAGTAAGAACTCTGCTTGCATATGCTACTTATAAAGATTTCAAGGTATATCAAATGGATGTCAAGTCTACATTTTTGAATGGTATACTAGAAGAAGAAGTTTACATAGAACAACCAGAAGGTTTTATTGATCCAAACATAAGACACATGGTGTGCAAACTGAACAAAGCATTGTACGGATTGAAGCAAGCACCTAGAGCATGGTATGAGAGGTTGCATAACTACTTGATACAGATTGGATTTTCAAGAACAAATGACACAAGAAATTTTTACATGAAGGATGAAGAAGGTAAAGGTATCCTATTGGCAAAAAAAAATTTTGATGACATTATTTTTTGTGGACAAGATACATTATGTAAAAGTTTCTCAAATTAAATGCAAACTGAATTTGAAATGAGTATGTTTTGGTGAGATCAAATTCTTTGTTGGTTTACAAGTATATTAGAGGAAGAATAGAATTTTCATTACACAATCTAAGTATGTTAATGAAATACTAAAAACTTTTGGGATGGAAGATGCTAAACCAGTAGGAACTCCTATGGTTACTGGACAAAAGTTAGCTAAGAATGATGATGCTGCAGAAGTGAACCAGATTTTGTACAGATCAATGATTGGAAAATTGCAATATGTTGTACACAATAGACTAGATATTGCATTAGTTGTTGGGATTGTGGCAAGATTCTCTGCCAATCCTAAGGAAACACATATGATGGCCGTGAAAAGAATTATGAGATACTTGAAAGGAACTGCTAACTATGGTCTATATTATAAGAAGGATGACAAATTTGAACTCTGAGTTTATACAGATGCTGATTGGGCTGGAAATGTAGATGACAGAAAAAGTACAAGTGGTGGAGCTTTCTTTCTTGGACAAAGATTAGTCTCCTGGACAAGCAAGAAACAAAATTGCATTTCCCAATCTACTGCCAAGGCCGAGTATGTTGCTGCTGCAATAAACTGTTCAAACTTGGTATGGATAAAACAATTGTTGATAGGCATTAAAGAAGAAATCACTAAACCTATTGTTATTTTCTATGATAACACAAGTGCTATCAATATTTCTAAGAATCCAGTGATGGACACTAAGACCAAACACATTGCAATCAAGTATCACTACTTAAGAGAATTAGTACAAGAGAAAGAAGTTTGAATGGAATATGTGGATACAAAAGAACAACAAGTAGACATATTCACTAGAGCTTTACCCAGAGAAGCTCATGAGTATTTAAGAAGTCAATTAGGGGTTCTTCCCCTAACTAAAGCTACCTAGACAAGCTAGGAGCACTGCATCAAATGTGCTATAGCAGAACATTTGACAAATTAATGCAGAAGATTGTCACACTATAGAGCTGGCCTAGAGTTGTGAAAAGAAGCAAAGACAAGGAATCAGCCATAAGCAAGATGACAGAGGGAGAAACACTGAGCTGCACATATATTATCTACATCTGATGGATGTATGCTTTTAGTTGTTGCTTTGGCATTTTTGTCAAAGAGGGAGAATGAACTGATATGATAACATGAGATATGATAAAAGATGATACTGTAAAGTAAGAGGGAGATGAACTGATGAAACTAAAGATAAGGCCCATGAACTGAAATGAAGAATCAGGATAGAGGGAGATTTTAATACTTCTGACGGTCATAGAAGTGATGCTTATAGGATTCTAAATCAGAATGAAGCTAAGGATATTAAAAATATATCTCTGATGGACAGATAAGTTTTTGGATTGGTTGGTAATCCATGTGTTATTCAGGTAATATCATATGGTGTTGCCATGAATGCGAAAGAGGGAGATTGTTGGAAACTGAATTGAAACAATTGTTGTATTGTCATTGATGTCAAACCTTAATTGGTAAGACGGTTGCTACTTAGGAAAGTACTATATCTATTTGAGTGTTGCTAAGTGGCTAAGAAAGGTTGGTAAAAATAGCACCTAAGGGAAAGGTTGAGAAATCTTGATACTACAAAGTGTACTTGATTATGTTGCACTATGATGAGATAATGTATTGTTTATCTTAGTAAGACTAAAGATTAAACTGGTAGGCTTGACCAAGCAAGAAAGGAAATATCATGTTTAAGCCAAGTAATGTTAGTGTCAACCGAGTTAGTGTATGCTGAGAAAAATTATAGTGTCGACCGAGCACCAGTAAATTGCCGAGGAAGACAGTGCAACTGAGGAGACAGTTTTAGTATTGACCGGGCATTCTACATGAAGACTGAGTGAACAATCACAGTATTGACCAAGCATCAACAATTTTATATTTGAAGAGAATTTAATTTTGGAGCCGACATTGTTGAATTCTTGGATTATGTAAAACGTGTTGACTTTATTTATTGATTGTTTTGAAGCATTAAATGCATTGTAAAACATTTTACTGTAAATCTTTAAGAGATTTGAGATGATTCTAGAAAAGGAGCCAAAGAACATAAAGCGGGTAGGTTCAATGAATCTGACCTAACCCTAAGATCTATGATTTAGATTGAGCAGCAAAAGACAAGTTAACCTAATTGAGGAAAATATAAGGAAACCTAAGCATTTTGATATGTATGTACATGGTGAACAAAGAATGCTGGAGGAGAAAAATTTACTGATTGAATAAGAAGAAAAGGCTGAAGGAGAATTGCGGTGGTTTCTTGAAGAAAAGTTCTGAGCAGATCAGAGATGGAAATGGAAAAGTTTCGAAGTCAATAAATCAACATTAGTGTATAGAAACGGATCTGATATTTGCAAAGTGAGTTGTATATTTTTTAGATAATACTGCTGCTACTTTCTAACCATTGTAACAGTCAAAATCCTTTTAACAGAGGTTGACCTAATAGTCATATGTTAAATCCTTTGAACAAGGTTGCATTCTAATGGAGTGTATGTAAGTCCTATGAATAGGTTCACTTTTAATAGGGTGATTGAAATCCTTTAATCGGGTCACATTTGACAATTTGTATTGTAACCTTTGATAGGGTTGGCTTTTTACCGAGCTCACTTCAGAAAAGTGAAAATAATAGTAGCATGTTACAAAGTGATTTTTCCCAAATTGGGTTTCCACTATAAATCTTGGTGTTTATACTTGTGTGGATGTTTAGATCTGAAAATTTCTATGTTTTGCAAGTTAAAGTTACAGCAAGGTAGTGGACTACATTGTTAGATGTTTCTATTATTGAATCAGTGATGACCGAGTTTGTTTTGGTTTTGGATCTGATCTAAGGATAAGTTGAGAAGATTATTTTATACATCAGGACCTGAGAACAATTGATTCACCCCCCCTCTTTTGTTCTAAATCATATTAAAAATTGGTATCAGAGCTTTGTTTCTTAGTATTAGTGTTGACAGATATCAAGTTTAAAGGGGCTTGAAACAAATGATTAGGATGTATAAGAAGGAGGTACCGAAGCTGAACAAGGATAACTTCCCTGCATGGCAAAGCTTGATGAAGCTGCATCTAGCTGGTATTGGTGACTCTGCAAAGTACTACATTGAAAATAGTTATGTCTCACCTGTCACACCTTTGACTGCCGAGGAAATGAGAGCTAAACAAGAACATAATCAGGCAATGCTGGAAATTGCATCTTCCTTGAGCTATCCAAAATTTGAGGACATTAAGGACTGCACTACTACAAAGGATATGTGGGACACTCTTGCAAGGATCTATGGTGGTGACTTGAATGTGCTGAAAGAAAAGGCCGAGAGTCTTAGAGGTAAGTTTGATGAAATGAGAATGCAAGAAGGTGAAAACATTGCACAATACGGTAGTAGAATAAAAGAAGTTTTGAATGCTATTAGAGGAGCTAATGGGACTGTTGATGATGAAACTATAATAGGGAAAGTACTAAGAACCCTGCATCCTATATATGCTATTAAGATCTCATCTATTCAGGAATCTAGATGTAACTCTGCTACTATGCTTATTTTGGAAAGTTTGGTTGGTAAGCTGACTGCTTTTGAACTCTCTAATTATGATAATTTCACTGTTGGAAGCATTGGAAATGTTGAATCTACTTTTAAGTCACAGCTAGTTTTGAACAAGCCAAAGAAGGAAAAAGAAAGATGCATCAGTGAAAGTGAAAGTGAAAGTGATAGTGCAAGTGACAGTGACACTTCTAATGAAGACCTAGAAGATCTAGAAGCTCTTATGGCTAGAAGACTAAGAAGGGGAAAAGGAAATGTTGGACTACAACTGAATTGGAATCTGATTGAAGGATCTGTGATTGCAAGATCACTGAGAAGTTTCTGATTCGATACATAATATGATTAAATCAGTATTATGTTGTCATTGATGTCAACTAGTTTGACAACACTTATCTTGTAAGTTACTACACCGAGACATCTGAAGAAAAGTGGAAAAGAGATGCATAATAGAGAATTCTACATGAGGAAAGATGTACATGATAGATGAGGATAAGGAACACATTAAGTAACTTATTGATGAGTCTATGACTTAATGATATTGACTTTATTATGTTGCATTCATCTATAATGAAGTATAGAGCTGAAAGACACAAAGTAATGTTGTTGATAAATGAAGCATTTTTAGTATACACTGACAGAGTGTAGTGTATACCGACTGTAGTATTAACCAAGAAGTGTTCACCAATGCGTTCTTTGTTAACCAAGTGGAACAAAATGAATTAAATGATTAGTTTAAGTTGATAGGAATGATGAGCTGACAAAAGTATAACATCAAGGTAATAGATAATGTTTGTTATGAAGATCAACGACTGAAAAAATTAAAAGAAGATCTAATGGAGAAGATTGAAACATGTTATTGACACAAGTACAGAGAAATTTTTAAGCGGCAAAATCTATGAATGTGATTAAGCGGCAAAATCTGATGGTGGAGGAGAAAATGTTCTACTCGTCTATATAAGAGAACAAAATTTCTTTAGTAAAAGGTCGACAAGAAGGAACTATAAGAATTTTGCGTGAACAATCTTTCATGCATTTTGATCATACTAGTTAGTGAGAACCGAGCTACAAAACATTTACCGAGCTAAAGAGAGCTATTACCGATGAACATTAAGTTGATACAATATTGAAACTAAAGTGAAATATTGATCAGAAGGATTTGTATGGACTAAATATTGATCTGTAATCTGCAATTAAAGTTGTATTAAGGCAGGTCATTTTACTATTACATATTTAACCATTGTATATAGTTCAAATCTCTTAACCGAGTGGACTCTGAAAGTCTTATGATGTATCATTCATAGAATGAACATTGTTATCTTGTCAACCCCATAGTGAATGCTGGTTGGATGATAACTTCTAGTCTAAAATCCTCTAACAAGGTCACACCTGATAGTGTGTTTGTAACCTTTAATAGGGTTGGGTCTTAACCGACCTCACTTCAGAAGAGTGAACAATTTTGGGTTGCCGGTCCTAGGTGGTTTTTTCCTTTACAGGGTTTCCACCTTAAATCTTTCATGTTATGTGTTGATTGTGATGTTTGTTTGTTATCATACTTTTCATGTTACATGGTAGATTTGATCAGTAAACAATTTAGTATTAGACTAGTAATTGGTAAAAGCACAGATAGTGAGAGTTATTATTGCTTACCAATGAGCAGAAAGTGAAGAAATTATTTTGAATTGGGACACTGGATAGCTGATTCACCCCCCCTCTCAGTTATTTTAACAATTCGTATCAGAGCGCTAGTTGCTTCAAACAAAGTTTTAAGGACTTAAGCATAAAGGTCTCAAGATGTATAAGAGGGAAGTACCAAAATTGAATAAAGAGAACTTCATAGTATGACAAAGCAGAATGAAGCTACACATATCTGGAATTGGGAACTCAGCACTAGATCAGATGCAAAATGCCTACATGCAACTGCCCACTGGTCCCCTAACTATTCATCAACTGAAGGATAAGCACGAACACAAGGGTATGTGCAAGAAGATGAGGGGCCAAAAAGTGGCGATGTGAAAAATATTCACTTTTCACTAGTCCAAAAGCGCATGAAAGTGCTTGTTGACTTTTTAGTAGGCCTGGGTGTCAGTACACCTGGGAAAGCCTACCACCAAAGCACATTCCTAATCGGGTACCCGATAATATCCGTTACCCGATAACTATGGCATATATCCCGCACCCGCGAGCCCTATTCTTCATTTCCTAGCGCGATTTTATCATTTTCTAGCCGCGATTTTCTGATACCCGATATATTTTTAGATACTTGATATTCCAAATGTCAAATTCGACTTCAAGCATATTTGGTAAGTAGTTAATTGTATATTTTTATTAATTTATTTCATTTTCATTGTAAATGTAGTTTTTTAAAAAAAAATAGGGTTTTGTATTTATATTTGTAATAATATTTGAAACTTAGATTTGTTTTTTATTTAATCAGGCATGGCTGACAACAATGAAGAAAATAACCCTCCAAATAACAATCCTAAAAATAATCCCCCATATCTATACCCTAAATCTTTACAAGATTTGATAGAAGAAAATTTGAACACAATATGAGGTTTCCAAAACACGTATCAAAATATACCTACATTAGCTCCCATGCTTACCACACTAAATACAATTGTTGGAAATATTGACACACTCACGCAGCAACATAATGCTGCTCTTCATTGGCGTGATGATATGCGTGACCAATTTGATGACGGGCTTGACCATGATGGGATTGCAGCCCTTAATATAACTAAGGAAGATATAGCTACCCTTTTTGTCGATCCTAAAACCGGAATACCAGTTGACCCCAAAAAGCCCAAATTATCAATAAAATGGTGCACAAATGAAGCAATGCGCACAAAATTTTGGGATCGCTGGTGGATGGTTTTTGATAAACCACCACATAGCAATTTGGAGGTCCCATTTTATTTCCTTAAAAAATTGTATGCTAAGTTTGTGCTTGGTCAACATGTTTATTATTGGAGTATGAGGCCCAACATGGGCATAGGCAGAGGAGCTCCTCAGACTAGGCCATCTTCCCAGTGCTGAAAGGACACTACCTTTGTCCCCCCCACTGATGTTGCACCCCCTCCTTCAGTGCAGCATCCTGATATCATTAGAGAGGCTGCTGAACAGACTATTAGGGCAATTCATTTACTGAGTGATTAGTTGATCACACAGAATAGGTCAGTGTTGCCTCCTATGGATGCTACTGGCACATCAACATCTCATCAGACTTCACATGTATGCAAGCCCCATACGTGCATTATGTGTAGGCATATGTGCCTCAGACCGCTTACTGATTCTGATATATATCAGTTTCATGATATTGATGAGGGAGATACAGGAGAGGCTACTGCAAAGGCTGCAACACCTCATGGAGCATCTACATCTCATGAGAGTACTCAGGAGGTGCACGTAGAGCCATTGACTCCTATTGATACAGTAAGAGTAAATATTATAACTAAATTTGTCACATGACTTATTTAATTTAAAAATAATTTATTTATTTAGATTAGTTTTAATGATTGCATGCACTTATGTATATATATTTTTTCCATTTATGTTCAGTCGATGACACAGGAGGAGGTGAGATAGGTGGATGAGTCCACACTTTCAGCCATTTCATTTGGCCTTGATGACTATACGGTATATTATAAATTATGAACCCATTAGTTTTTTTTATATCATTTGGTGTACATGCTTAAATCTCTATCAATTAGAGCAATAAAATTCATACATTTACTAATATATATTGTCATCTTATTGTGTTCTTGCAGGCTATAGCCAACATCAGTGGGGGGCGTGAGGGGGTTCCTTCATCAGGTGTCGACAAAGGAAAGGTAGTTAATTGTTTAAGATTAATTATGCATGCATATGTATGCCACTTGTGTGTAGTAATAAATATTTTACTTGCACTTTATTGTATAGGGTGTGGCTATTGATGATGTCCCGACACCGGTTCAGCAGCATAGGGTTACAGGCATCTTGATTCAGAGTGATAGCCCAATTGTACGTGGACTTTTACATATTGTTATTTGTATTTTGTAACTAGGGTTGCTATGATGAAGTACATTGATATATAATTGACAATCGTTTTACTCTCATAGGTTACTCCGACTGTGAGGGAGGTCCCACGAGAATCTTTCATTTCTTTGTTGACCCATCCCACTATTCCAGAGGAGGGATCACCAGATGTAAGTTTTAATTTTAGTTCAATCAATTTGTAATTTTATTATGCTATCATCCTATTTTGTAGATTTATTACTCTATGTTGCACCAGTCTACTAATCTCATTATTGCAAATATATATTTATAGGTCAGAGTTGGTATTGTTGGCATGGTCCCTTCGCTACCCAGGACTTATGTTAGGACAACTGATCATGGTAGGTGATCGAGAGACCAGGTACAAATTTATTTGTATTCTATTATAATTTTAATTAAATTAGTGTTTGAAAATTATGAATTATATATATATATATATATATATATATAGAGAGAGAGAGAGAGAGATAGATATAGATATAGATATAGATATAGATATAGAATAGATATAGATATAGATATATAGATATACATACAAATCATATAAATTAAGCAATCTAACTTTGGTTTGAACTCATTTTTTATGCAGGATCAATCAGAGCCCAACACTTCTTCAAAGAGGCTACATTTTGATGATCCCCCTACAGCATAGGATGCAGTTTTAGTTTTGTGGTCATTTAGAGATGACACTTGGCACATTTTGAGATGGCATATATGCCACATTGTACACCTTAAAACATTGATTTTGTAGACATTTTGAAATGGCATGTGCCATATTTGTATATGGACATACTTTTGATACATTTGATATATATATAGAACATATTCATTTATATGTTATATTTGCGTCATCTTTTGTATATACATATTTATTATTCATGTTTGTGGAATTGAATGGTGAAGTTATATCTTGACTATGATTATCATTATGATTTAAATTATATCTTGTTGAAGTTACATTTGTTTTTCTTTACTCTGGAATACCCTGTTCATGGAGCTTATTATGTTTGAGGTTTAACTTCTTGTTGGTGAACAGATTTGTCTTCGAAAGAAACACTTACAAAATGACCTTTAAAGTCCAAACAAAAAGACTCAACCAACACCAACAGTTGGGTCACTTCACTATTGAGAAGCGTAAGCACCCTTTGAATTATCCGAGTACAACTCCCTGTACAGGATTTACAATGAATCAACTAAACTATAAATGATAATGCTTTTATCCTGAAAGCAATAAAGGATTACAAACATCTATTCATAAACAAGAGATAGACATGAAGGGACTAATTTACTGAATAGTGCCATCTAGATCTTATTGCAACACAAGTGTTAATGCATCTATGTTTTGATTGGATGCTTGGTGCTATAACTAGAGCGTGTCATTTCTGGCTCTCCACAAACATACCACTTCATGCAAGTGACACCAATAAATATTTTGTTGAAGCCATCATACATATGTATTTTGGGATTCAATTGTGAGCATGTCCTCCTCAATTTTCCCACCCTCTGAACCTGAAGCCAACATCTCTGAATCATGACTGATGTCAACACAAAGAACTGCATTATCATGCATCATGAAGGCATCATCAACTTGGTATTGAAAATTGCTCTTGAGTTTCCCACTGATATAGTCCCAGTCCTCTATGAATCCAAAAACCGAAAAGATCATTGCCCAATCATGCTTAGTGCACCTTGGGGTCACTTGGGTCAAGCATGGTCACGATTTTTTCCATGACTCTATGGGTAGAATGGGGTTGTCACTAGCATTTACCTAGCCAACCGGAGCTGATGGAGCAGATGGTTCGATGCCAGGTTAGAAGGTTTGAAAGATACGATGCTGAGCCACTTTCAACTGACCCTCACTGCAAGTTTTGGCATCGACTGAGATCGCCTTCCCAAATGCAAATGAAGTCAAATCACCCAAAATTGAGAGAGGTTATTGTAGATCTTGAAATCAAGATCCTGTAGCACCTAACAGTTTGTCAATAGCTCTCACGAGGTCTGAGATACGAGCCCAAGAAGATCGCTGCCCAATCATGCTTAGTGCACCTTGGGGTCACTTGGGTCGAGCATGGTCGCGAGTGTTTTCATGACTCTATGGGTAGAATATGGTTGTCATTGGTGTTTACCCAACCAACCAGATCCGATGGAGTAGATGGTTCGATGCCAGGTTAGACGGTTTGAAAGATACACTGCTGAGCCAATTTCAACTAACCCTCACTGCAAGTTTTGGCATCGACTGAGATCGCCTTGCCAAATGCAAACGAAGTTGAATCACCCAAAATTGAGAGAGGTTATTGTAGACCTCAAAAACATGATCTCGTAGCACTTGATATTTTGTCAATAGCTCTCATGAGGTCTGAGATATGAGCCCCAGAAGATCGCTGCCCAATCATGCTTAGTGCACCTTGGGGTCAATTGGGTTGAGCATGGTCGCAAGCATTTTCATGACTTTGTGGGTAGAATGGGGTTGTCACTAGCATTTACCCAGCCAACCGAAGCTGATGGAGCAGACGGTTCGATGTCAGGTCAGACGGTTTGAAAGATAAGCTGCTGAGCCACTTTCAACTGACCCTCACTGCAAGTTTTGGCATCGACTGAGATCGCCTTGCCAAATGCAAATGAAGTCAAATCGCCAAAAATTGAGAGAGGTTATTGTAGAACTCGAAAAAATGATCTGGTAGCACCTAATAGTTTGTCGATAGCTCTCATGAGGTCTAAGATACGAGCCCTAGAAGATCGTTGCCCAATCGTGCTTAGTGCACCTTGGGGTCACTTGGGTCGAGCGTGGTCGCGAGCATTTCTGTGACTCTGTGGGTAGAATGGGGTTTTCACTACATTTACCTAGCCAACTAGAGCTGATGGAGTAGACGGTTCGATGCCAGGTTGGATAGTTTGAAAGATACGCTGCTGAGCCACTTTCAACTGACCCTCATTGCAAGTTTTGGCATCGACTAAGATCGCCTTGCCAAATGCAAACGAAGTCGAATCACCCAAAATTGAGAGAGGTTATTGTATAACTCAAAAAAACAATCCTATAGCACCTGAAATTTGTCAATAGCTCTCACGAGGTCTGAGATATGAGCCCCAGAAGATCGCTGCCCAATCATGCTTAGTGCACCTTGGGGTCACTTGGGTCGAGCGTGGTCACGAGCATTTTTGTGACTCTATGGGTAGAATGGGGTTGTCACTGGCATTTACCCGACCAACCAGAGCTGATGGAGTAGATGGTTCAATGCCAGGTTGGAGGGTTTGAAAGATACGCTGCTGAGCCACTTTCAACTGACCCTCACTGCAAGTTTTGGAATCGACTGAGATCGCCTTGCCGAATAAAAATGAAGTTGAATCACCCAAAACCAAGAGAGGTTATTGTAGACCTCATAAAAACAATCTTGTAGCACCTAAATTTTTTTTGATAACTCTCATGAGGTCTGAGATACAAGCCCCAGAAGATCGCTGCCCAATCATGCTTAGTGCACCTTGGGGTCACTTGGGTTGAGCGTGGTCACGAGCGTTTTCTTGACTCTGTGGGTAGAATGGGGTTGTCACTGGCATTTAACCGGACAACTAGAGCTGATGGAGTAGACAGTTTGATGCCAGGTCAGACGGTTTGAAAGATACGCTACTGAGCCACTTTCAACTGACCCTCACTGCAAGTTTTGGCATCGATTGAGATCACGTTGCCAAATGCAAATGAAGTCGAATCACCCAAAACTAAGAGAGGTTATTGTAGACCTCAAAAACATGATCCTGTAGCACCTAAAAATTTGTGGATAGCTCTCACGAGGTTTGAGATACAAGCCCTAGAAGATCACTGCCCAATCATGCTTAGTGCACCTTGGGGTCACTTGGGTTGAGCGTGGTCGCGAGTGTTTTCTTGACTCTGTGGGTAGAATGGGGTTGCCACTTGCGTTTACCTAGCCAACTGGAGTTGATGGAGTAGATGGTTTGATGCCAGGTCAGACGGTTTGAAAGATACGCTGCTGAGCCACTTTCAACTGACCCTCACTGCAAGTTTTGGCATCGACTGAGATTGCCTTGCCAAATGCAAATGAAGTCAAATTGACAAAAACTGAGAAAGGTTATTGTAGACCTCAAAAAAATGATTCCATAGAACCTAACAATTTATCAATAGCTCTCATGAGGTCTGAGATATGAGCCCTAGAAGATCGCTGCCCAATCATGCTTAGTGCACCTTGGGGTCACTTGGGTCGAGCGTGGTCACGAGCATTTTCATGAATTTGTGGGTAGAATGGGGTTGTCACTGGTGTTTACCCAGCCAACTAGAGCTGAAGGAGTAGATGGTTCAATGCCAGGTCAGACGCTTTGAAAGATATGCTGTTGAGCCACTTTCAACTGACCCTCACTGCAAGTTTTGGCATCGACTAAGATCACCTTGGAAAATGCAAATGAAATTGATTCGCCCAAAAATGAGAGAGGTTATTGTAGACCTCAAAAACAAAATCCACTAGCACCTGATAGTTTGTTGATAGCTCTCATGAGGTCTGAGATACGAGCCCTAGAAGATCGCTGCCCAATCATGCTTAGTGCACCTTGGGGTCACTTGGGTTGAGTGTGGTCGTGAGCATTTTCATGACTTTGTGGGTAGAATGGGGTTGTCACTGGCATTTACCCAGCCAACTAGAGCTGATGGAGTAGACGGTTCAATGCCAGGTTAGACGGTTTGAAAGATACGCTGCTGAGCCACTTTCAACTGACCCTCACTGCAAGTTTTGGCATCGACTGAGATCGCCTTGCCAAATGCAAATGAAGTCGAATCACCCAAAACTAAGAGAGGTTATTGTAGACCTCAAAAACATGATCCTGTAGCACCTAATATTTTGTCGATAGCTCTCACGAGGTCTAAGATACAAGCCCCAGAAGATCACTGTGCAATCGTGCTTAGTGCACCTTGGGGTCACTTTGGGCGAGCATGGTCGTGAGCATTTTCGTGACTCTATGGGTAGAATGGGGTTGTCACTAGCATTTACCTAGCCAATCAGAGCCAATGGAGTAGACGGTTTGAAAGATACACTGCTAAGCCACTTTCAACTGACCCTCACTGCAAGTTTTGGCATTGACTGAGATCGCCTTGCCAAATGCAAACGAAGTCGAATCGCCCAAAACTGAGAGAGGTTATTGTAGACCTTGAAAACACAATCCTGTAGCACCTGATAGTTTGTCAATAGCTCTCACTAGGTTTGAGATATGAGCCCCAGAAGATCGCTGCCCAATCATGCTTAGTGCACCTTGGGGTTACTTGGGTCAGGCGTGGTCACGAGCATTTTCGTGACTCTATGGGTTGAATGGGGTTGTCACTGGCATTTACCTAGCCAATCAGAGCCAATGGAGTAGATGGTTTGATGCCAGGTTGGATGGTTTGAAAGATACACTACTGAGCCACTTTCAACTGACCCTCACTGCAAGTTTTGGCATCGACTTAGATCACCTTGCCAAATGCAAATGAAGTCAAATCACCCAAAACCAAGAGAGGTTATTATAGACCTCAAAAACATGATCCTATAGCACCTAACAGTTTTCTCAATAGCTCTCACGAGGTCTGAGATACGAGCCCCAGAAGATCGCTTCCCAATCATGCTTAGTGCACCTTGGGGTCACTTGGGTCGAGAGTGGTCGCAAGCATTTTCATGACTCTGTGGGTAGAATGGGGTTGCCACTAGTGTTCAATCGGCCAACCAGAGCTGATGGAGTAGATGGTTTGATGCCAGGTCAGACGGTTTGAAAGATACACTGCTGAGCCACTTTCAACTGACCCTCATTGCAAGTTTTGGCATCGACTAAGATCGCCTTGCCAAATGCAAACGAAGTCGAATCACCCAAAAATGATAGAGGTTATTGTAGACCTCAAAAACAAGATCCCATAGCACTTGATAGTTTGTTGATAGCTCTCACGAGGTCCAAGTTATGAGCCTCAGAAGATCGCTGCCCAATCGTGCTTAGTGCACCTTGGGGTCACTTGGGTCAAGCGTGGTCGCGAGCATTTTTGTGACTCTGTGGGTAGAATGGGGTTGTCACTAGCGTTTACCTAGCCAACCAGAGCTGATGGAGTACATGGTTGATGCCAGGTCAGACGATTTGAAAGATACGCTGCTGAGCCACTTTCAACTGACCCTCATTGCAAGTTTTGGCATCGATTGAGATCACCTTGCCAAATACAAATGAAGTCAAATTGCCCAAAACTGAGAGAGGTTATTGTAGATCTTGAAAACATGATCCCGTAGCACCTGATAGTTTGTCAATACCTCTCACGAGGTCTGAGTTATGAGCCACTTTCAACTGACTGTTAGTGGTATGTTTGAAATTTGAACTGTGAAATTAATCATGATTAAGCTTGTTAAATTTGATAAAAAATAATATCCTTAAAGCATTACAAACAACAATCAAACATGTAAGAATTCAAACCGTGCAAATGACATAAGTATATGACATGTAAGATCTCTTCTTGGCACTATTGGCCACCCATACATGATTTTGGTCATAAGTCCTTATGAAGAGTTTTAGGACATTTAACTTTTAAATCAAATTGATTGTTACAAATTGCCATTATAGGCTTCAAAAGATCTCTAATTGGATCCATGGTGACCATAGGCATCTTCATAGCTGCTCCTGCACAAGTTACATTCCACATAAAAAACCAAGTTTATTGACTCAAAATACAATCTATGAAAGGTCAAATTAATGTATTGAAATTAAGCTTAACAAACTTAGAAAATAATGCACTAAGTTAACTTATTACCTAGTCAAGTGTTCCTAAAGGGTCATCTCTTTGCTTCAAGGTCTCCAATAGTGCTTCATGATTAGTAGTAGTAATAGTCCAAAGTTCTTTTGTCTTTGGTCTTCCTTGATGCTTTGACAATTTGACATTTGTTTCTATAACAAGGTGTGAATACATAAAAATAGTTTTGTGCTTCTCATAGTCTTCAAATGCGGGAACTCCATTCTTTCTAATCATGTATGTTTGCAGCCATGTTCCCATAACAACAACTAAACTAGTAGGATATGTGAACCCATCACCATCTGTCATCAGTTGTACAAGCTTTTATTTACCTTGTACACAACGTGCTAACCAATAATCTGACCTCTCATCATTCCCCTGCGGTGCAACCAATGCAAAAACATCTCCTGGCTTCAAAAGATCTGAAAGATGGTCATAGTCAACTAAAGTGTCCATGTCATCATTTCTTATAGAGAGTGTCAAAGATAAAGGATTCAGATACTATGGAACCCATGTATCCACCCACTCACTTGACTCGCAATGATCCCAATCATACTGAAAACACATGGGGCAAAAACAAGCCAACTCTCGTGTCCAAATGGTCCATGTACTACTATTCGAGCTTCAGAATGAATGCATTTTTGAAGAGTCTTTCACTGTTTGACAATCCAATCTATCTCCTATAGTTCCGTCCTCAACAAACCAAAAGAATCTACGCACTATAGAATCAAGAGTCCCCCCTGTGACAATGCTAAAGTACACCAATCAACAATAGAACGAGCATCAAGAAGTACAACACCTAAAATCCTCAATTGCTCCTTAACTAGAGCTCTCTTGACACACACACCTGCTCCATCATGCTCCCCTTTCCCATGCCCTGACTCAAAAAAACTCCAAATATGAGGTACACCTCTCTCCACATGCATTCTACACAACCAATAAAACATTCTGGCATTCTTAAATTGACCAGTGCAATTATTTGACCAAATGAGATGCCTATCCATAGCAATACCATTTTCTTGCAAGAAGTCAAAATAGTTCTAGAAACAATGTTGAACAAACTCATGAGAGTGAGACCTGTCATCGCTCATATAAAAATGGTACTCTTTGATTATCTTTCGCTCATCTTTTGTGCTATCAGGGGAATGTCTATATGTGATGTGTACAAAAATAGCAACCTGAATCGAATTGTAATATTGAGCTTGAGTCTCATTTTGGGGCTGCAATGTATAGTTCTCCGTAAAGTCTACAACGGATATAATAGTTCCAATGGGGAAAGTTTCCTTACATGTCCTGAATTGTTGATCCAGCCATTGAGACCTGTGACTATGCCTTGCATACTTGTAAAAAAGATTTTTCTTGAAATCTGAGATAAAATCAGCAACATTGTATTCTTTTGCAACTAACTCACATCTAGAGCCTTCACCTCCACTCTTCAATGTATATTTCACTGTTCATATACCTTTTTTTGGACGAGTGTCTTTCCAAAATTGTGTTCCAAACCCTCATGAAAACATGTTCTAAACTTGGACAAGCCACCACATTCTGAGCACTTGGCATTTAAGCAATTTTTTTTATAAAATAAACAACCATCATCTCTATGACATAAAAATTGATCTAGCAAGTCTCTTGATGATTTGGGAAGACCACTTGCACCACAATCCTCTAGCATTTCATTAGTATGCAATTTAGAATGAATGGACCGTAATAATTCATGATGCATTGAAAACTCAACATGATATTTGCAACATGTATTTTGAATCTTAAGGGGTACACAATAAAATGGATTCACGGATTCAAAAGATCTTTGTGATATTTTCAATGTTGGATGTGTCTCACAAAATTTTTTATACAACATTGTTTGACTTACCTCCACATAATGTTTAGGATGTGGAGTGCGGTCTCGATTGCCAACTCTCAACTTCAAGACATCCTTCACATTTGGTGACACTCTTGAGTTAGCATCCCAAAATTGTTGAATTTCATCCTTGACAACGTCTGTTAGCTTCTTTTCAAAACATGGAAGTCTCCCACCATAAGCCCATGTATCAATTTGAAGCGGATCATCAAGTCTTTCTCTTCTTGTAAGTGCTCAACCCAAAGTTTTACGGTCTATATTGAAGTCAACACAAGTTTGTCTCATCAAACGAGCCTTTCTCAATTGATGACTTACTAAGGAGGTTGTAATAACCCTCCGAGCAACTCTCTTGTCTTTTTCTCTGCTAGTCTTCCCAATGTTATTGAGAGCATTGAAAAGATTTTTCACAACAATCGCATTTCTCTCCATTTTTTTGTTCACACGAATCTTCAATTTCACAAGCACAGGTCTCATCTTTTGCATCTTTAACAACTGCACAAAAATTTGACATTTCTCAACCAATGTCTTGTTTTGAAAAAAATGATCATAAAGTCTTGAAGCCCACAACCTAATGGTTCTATGTGACCTCTTTCCTCTCCAATTATTCATAATGTTCTCCTCAATTTCAATTAACCATTTAGGTGTTTTTGAAAGCCCCGAATTTGAAGATTGATTATCTTTATTACAAGGGACTTCATTTTGCATATAATTTGGAGATGTATAACATTCATGTCATTCTTGTGCAACATTTTCATTCCCAAAGTCTACATTTTCAATCTCCATCTGTGCATTTTCAAATTGAACATCCTCTTCACTCACAACTACATTTACAGGGTCACCTTGATTAATGGTTAACATACCTTCTCTCCTTCTTCAGTGATTTTCCTTATCTTTTTCCCTATATGCCTGAATTTCATCATCTGTCAGCTTCCTCTTACATTTAGCCTTTTGACGACTGGTGCTTCCCATGGTGAAACCACAAGTCGACAAAAATAAACAATGGGCCCCAAATCACATTTTTTGTTTTGCAACGCGTGAAAAAAGTATAAAATCCCATGATTGCCTACTCTGTGGGGATAGGGAATATTTTCATCAAATATTGCCTGGCAAAAATCGGGTACCCGATATTCCCCGACTGATGAAAAAATGGCAGGAGCAAATGAAAACAATTGAACTTTTACATATATTTATGTATATAATATATATAAAAAAGAGGCATATGATATATATAATGTATATTATATATTTACTAATGTGGTCCGCTAAATCTTTGTATTAAATGTGCCTTTTATAGGTGTCTTAAACCCTAGCTATGCAAAAATGGATGCTTTGAAGAATAGTTCACTGGAGGCAGAGAGAGACTCCCTAGGGGTCATGATGTGTCAAAAGGGGTCACGATGATTCCCTAGGGGTCCTAGTATGCTTTATCACATGTTAGGACACCTAGGGAGTCCCAGTGACCCCTTTTGACACATTAGAACACTCAAGTGTGTCATAAGGGGTCCTTTTGACTCCATAGGGCTCCTAATGCCTGATAAAGCATACTAGGACCCCTAGGGAGTCATCGTGACCCCTTAAGACACACTTGAGCATTCTAATGTGTGAAAAGGGGTCACGATGACTCCCTAGGGGTCCTAGTATGCCTTATCACATGTTAGGACCTCTAGGGAGTCCCTGTGACCCCTTTTGACACATTAAAATGCTCAAGTGTGTCTTAAAGGGTCCTACGACCCCTTATGACACACTAAAGCATTCCAATGTGTCAAAAGAGGTCATGATGATTCCCTAAGGGTCCTAGTACACTTTATCACGTGTTAGGACCCCTTAAGGTACACTTGAGCATTCAAATGTGTGAAAAGCGGTCACAGGGACTCCCTAGGTGTCTTAACATGTGATAAAGTGTACTAGGACCCCTAAGGAGTCCTCATGACCCCTTTTCACACATTGGAACCCTCAAGTGTGTCTTAAGGGGTCCAACGACCCCTTAAGGCACACTTGAGCATTTCAATGTGTCAAAAGGGGTCATGGGGACTCCCTAGGTGTCCTAACACATGATAAAGCATACTAGGACCCCTAGGGAATCATCGTGACCCCTTTTGACATGTTGGAATGCTCTAGTGTGTCATAAGGGGTCGTAGGACCCCTTAAGACACACTTGAGCATTCCAATGTGTCAAAAGGGGTCATGGGGACTCCCTAGGGGTCCTAACGCATGATAAAGCATACTAGGACCACTAGGGAGTCATCATGACCCCTTTTGACACATTGGAACACTCAAATGTGTCTTAAGGGGTCCTACGACCCCTTAAGGCACACTTGAGCATTCCAATGTGTCAAAAGGGGTCAGGGGGACTCCCTAGGTGTCCTAACATGTGATAAAGTGTACTAGGACACCTAGGGAGTCCTGGCGACCCCTTTTCACACATTGGAACACTCAAGTGTGTCTTAATGGGTCCTACGACCCCTTAAGGCACACTTGAGTGTTCCTATGTGTCAAAGGGGTCACAGGGACTCCCTAAGTGTCCTAACGCATGATAAAGCATACTAGGACCCCTAAGGAGTCCCTGTGACCCCTTTTCACACATTGGAATGCTCAAGTGTGTCTTAAGGGGTCCTACGACCCCTTAAGGCACCCTTGAGCATTCCAATGTGTCAAAAGGGGTCAGGGGGATTCCTTAGGGGTCCTAACACCTACTAGGACACCCAGGGAGTCCCTGTGACCCCTTTTGATACATTGGAATGGTCAAGTGTGCCTTAAGGGGTCGTAGGACCCCTTAAGGCACACTTGAGCATTCTAATGTGTCAAAAGGGGTCATGGGGATTCCCTAGGTGTCCTAACGCGTATGCTTTATCACCCGTTAGGACACCTAGGGAGTCCTCGTGACCCCTTTTGACACATTGGAATGCCCAAGTGTGCCCTAAGGGATCCAACGACCCGTTAAGGCACACTTGAGCATTCCATTGTGTCAAAAGGGGTCAGGGGGACTCCCTAAGGGTCCTAACGCATACTAGGACACCTAGGGAGTCCCCGTGACCCCTTTTGACACATTGGAATGCTCTAGTGTGTCTTAAGGGGTCATTTGACCCCTTAAGACACACTTAAGTGTTGCAATGTGTCAAAAGGGGTCACAAGGACTTCTTAGGGGTCCTAGTACGCTGTATCACATGTTTGGACACCTAGGGAGTCCCCGTGACCCCTTTTGACACATTGGAATCCTCAAGTGTGCCTTCAGGGGTCCTACAACCCCTTAAGGCACATTTAAGTGTTCTAATGTGTCAAAAGGGGTCAAGGGGACTCCCTAAGGGTCCTAACATGTACTAGGACACGTAGGGAGTCCCCGTGAACCCTTTTGACACATTGGAATGCTCTAGTGTGTCTTAAGGGGTCCTACAACCCCTTAAGACACACTAGAGCATTGCAATGTGTCAAAAGGGGTCATGATGACTCCCTAGGGGTCCTAGTATGCCTTATCATGCGTTAGGAACCCTAGGGAGTCAAAAGGACCCCTTAAGACACACTTGAGCATTCCAATGTGTCAAAAGGGGTCATGGGGACTCCCTAGGGGTCCTAGTATGCGTTAGGACCCCTAGGGAGTCCGCTTGACCCCTTTTGGAACATTGGAATGCTCAAGTGTGCCTTAAGGGGTCGTAGGACTCCTTAAGGCACACTTGAGCATTCCAATGTGTCAAAATGGGTCAGGGGAACTCCCTAGGTGTCCTAACGCATGATAAAGCATACTAGGACCCCTAAGGAGTCCCCGTGACCCCTTTTGAGCACATTGGAATGCTCAAGTGTTCCTTAAGAGGTCGTAGGACCCCTTAAGACACACTTGAGCATTCCAATGTGTGAAAAGGGGTCACAGGGATTCCTTAGGGGTTGAAGTATGCTTTATCACATGTTAGGACACCTAGGGAGTCCCCGTGACCCCTTTTGACACATTGCAACACTCAAGTGTGTCTTAAAGGGTCCTTTGACCCCTTCAGACACACTTGAGCATTGCAATGTGTCAAAAGGGGTCATGGGTACTCCTTAGGGGTCCTAGCATGCTTTATCACATGTTAGGACCCCTAGCAAGTCCCTGTGACCCCTTTTGACACATTGGAACACTCAAGTGTGCCTTAAAGGATCGTAGGACCTTTTAAGGAACACTTGAGCATTCCAATGTGTCAAAAGGGGTCATGGGGACTCCCTAGGTGTCCTGACATGTGATAAAGTGTACTAGGACCCCTAAGGAGTCCCTGTGACCCCTTTTCACACATTGGAACACTCAAGTGTGTTTTAAGGGGTCCTACGACCCCTTAAGGAACACTTTAGCATTCCAATGTGTCAAAAGGTGTCACGGAGACTCCCTAGAGGTCCTAACACATGATAAAGCACACTAGGACACCTAGGGAGTCATCATGACCCCTTTTGAAACATTTCAATGCTCAAGTGTGTCTTAAGGGGTCCTTTGAATACTTAAGACACACTTGAGCATTGCAATGTGTCAAAAGGGGTCACGGGGACTCCTTAGGGGTCCTAGTACACTTTATCACACATTAGGATACCTAGGGAGTCCCTGTGACCCCTTTTGACACATTGGAATGCTCAAGTGTGCCTTAAGGGATCGTAGGACCCCTTAAGGCACACTTGAGCATTCTAATGTGTCAAAACAGGTCATGGGGACTCCCTATGTGTCCTAACGTGTGATAAAGCGTACTAGGACCCCTAAGGAGTCCCCATGACCCCTTTTCACCTATTGGAATGCTCAAGTGTGTCTTAGGGGGTCCTACGACCCCTTAAGACACACTTGAGCATTTCAATGTGTCAAAAGGGGTCACGGGGACTCCCTAGGTGTCCTAACATGTAACAACGTGTACTAGGACCCGTAGGGAATCATCGTGACCCCTTTTGACACATTGGAATGCTCTAGTGTGTCATAAGGGGTAGTAGGACCCCTTAAGACACACTTCAGCATTCTAATGTGTCAAAAGGTGTCACGGGGACTTCCTAGGGGTCCTAACGTGTGATAAAGCATACTAGGACCCCTAGGGAGTCATCGTGACCCTTTTTGACACATTGCAATGCTCAAGTGTGTCTTAAGGGGTCCTTCGACCCCTTAAGACACACTTGAGAATTCCAATGTGTCAAAAGGGGTCACGAGGACTCCTTAGGGGTCCTAGTACCCCTTCTCATGCGTTAGGACCCCTAGGGAGTCCCCATGACCCCTTTTGACACATTGAAACACTCAAGTGTGCCTTAAGGGGTCCTACGACCCCTTAAGGCACACTTGAGCATTCCAATGTGTCAAAAGGGGTCACGGGGACTCCCTAGGGGTCCTAACATGTGATAAAGCGTACTAGGACCCCTAAGGAGTCCTCATGACCCCTTTTCACACATTGGAACACTCAGGTGTGTCTTAAGGGGTCCTATGACCCCTTAAGGCACACTTGAGCATTCCAATGTGTCAAAAGGGGTCACGGGGACTCCCTAGGAGTCCTAACGCATGATAAAGCATACTAGGACCCCTAAGGAGTCCCCGTGACCCCTTTTGACACATTGGAACACTCAAGTTTGTCTTAAGGGGTCCTACAACCCCTTAAGGCACACTTGAGCATTGCAATGTGTCAAAAGGGGTCACGGGGACTCCCTAGGTGTCCTAACATGTGATAAAGCATACTAGGACCCCTAAGGAGTCCTTGTGACCCCTTTTCACACATTGGAATGCTCAAGTGTGTCTTAAGGGGTCCTACGTGTCAAAAAGGGTCAGGGGCACTCCTTAGGGGCCCTAACGCATACTAGGATACCCAGGGAGTCCCCATGACCCCTTTTGATACATTGGAATGTTCAAGTGTTCCTTAAGGGGTCTTAGGACCCCTTAAGGCACACTTGAGCATTCCAATGTATCAAAAGGGGTCATGAGGACTCCCTAGGTGTCCTAACACATACACTTTATCATGCGTTAAGACACCTAGGGAGTCCCTATGACCCCTTTCGACACATTGGAATGCTCAGGTGTGCCCTAAGGGGTCCTATGACCCCTTAAGGCACACTTGAGCATTCGAATGTGTCAAAAGGGGTTAGGGGGACTGCCTAAGGGTCCTAACGTGTACTAGGACACCTAGGGAGTCCCCGTGACCCCTTTTGACACATTGGAATGCTCTAGTGTGTCTTAAGGGGTCCTTCGACCCCTTAAGACACACTTGAGTGTTGCAATGTGTCAAAAGGGTTCACGGGGACTCCTTAGGGGTCCTAGTACTCTTTATCACATGTTTGGACACCTAGGGAGTCGCCATGACCCCTTTTGACACATTGGAACACTCAAGTGTGCCTTAAGGGGGTCCTTAAGGCACACTTGAGTGTTCCAATATGTCAAAAGGGGTCACAGGGACTCTCTAGGTTTCCAAACGCATGATAAAGCTTACTAGGACCCCTAAGGAGTCCCCGTGACCCCTTTTCACACATTGGAATGCTCAAGTGTGTCTTAAAGGGTCCTACCACCCCTTAAGGCACACTTGAGAATTCCAATGTGTCAAAAGGGGTCATGGGGACTCCCTAGGTGTCCTAATCTGTGATAAAGCGTACTAGGACCCCTAAGGAGTCCCCGTGAGCCCTTTTCACACATTGGAACTCTCAAGTGTGTCTTAAGGGGTCCTACGACCTCTTGAGGCACCCTTGAATGTTCCAATGTTGCAAAAGGAGCGAGGGGGACTCCTTAGGGGTCCTAACACTTACTAGGACACCCAAGGAGTCCCTGTGACCCCCTTTGACACATTGGAATGCTCAAGTGTCCCTTAAGGGGTCGTAGGACCCCTTAAGGAACACTTGAGCATTCCAATGTATCAGAAGGGGTCATGGGGACTCCTTAGGGATCCTATTACACTTTATCTTCCGTTAGGACACCTAGGGAGTCCCCGTGACCCCTGTTGACACATTGGAATGCTCAAGTGTGCCTTAAGGGGTCCTACGACCCCCTATGGCACACTTGAGCATTCTAATGTGTCAAAAGGGGTCAGGGGGACTCCCTAAGGATCCTACGACCCCTTAAGGCACACTTGAGCATTCCAATGTATGAAAAGGGGTCACGGGGACTCCTTAGGGGTCCTATTACACTTTATCTTCTGTTAGGACACCTAGGGAGTCCCCGTGACCCCTTTTGACACATTGGAATGCTCTAGTGTTTCTTAAGGTGTCCTACGACTCCTTAAAACATACTAGAGTGTTGCAATGTGTCAAAAGGGGTCATGATGACTCCCTAGGGGTCCTAGTATGCCTTATCATGCGTTAGGAACCCTAGGGAGTCAAAAGGACCCCTTAAGACACACTTGAGCATTCCAATGTGTCAAAAGGGGTTACGGGGACTCCCTACGAGTCCTAGTATGTGTTAGGCCCCCTAGGGAGTTCCCCTGACCCCTTTTGACACATTGGAATGCTCAAGTGTGCCTTAAGGGGTCGTAGGACCCCTTAAGGGACACTTGAGCATTCCAATGTGTCAAAAGGGGTCAGGGGGACTCCTTAGGTGTCCTAACGCATGATAAAGCATACTAGGACCCCTAAGGAGTCCCCGTGACCCCTTTTGACACATTGGAAAGCTCAAGTGTGTCTTAAGGGCTCCTATGACCCCTTAAGGCACACTTGAGCATTCCAATGTGTCAAAAGGGGTTAGGGGGACTCCCTAAGGGTCCTAACACGTACTAGGACACCTAGGGAGTCCCCATGACCTCTTTTGACACATTGGTATGCTCAAGTGTGTCTTAAGGGGTCCTAAAACCCCTATAAGACACTAGAGCATTCCAATGTGTTAAAAGGGGTCACGGGGACTCCCTAGGTGTCCTATCATGTGATAAGCATACTAGGACCCCTAGGGAATCATCGTCACCCCTTTTGACACATTGGAATTCTCTAGTGTGTCATAAGGGGTCATCGGACCCCTTAAGACACACTTGAGCATTCCAATGTGTCAAAAGGGGTCACAAGGACTCCCTAGGTGTCCTAACATGTGATAAAGCATACTAGAACCCCTAGGGATTCATCGTGACCCCTTTTGACACATTGGAATGCTCAAGTGTGTCTTATGGGGTTGTAGGACACCTTAAGACGCACTTGAGCATTCCAATCTGTCAAAAGGGGTCACAACGACTCCCTAGGTGTCCTAGTATGCCTTATCATGTGTTAGGAACCGTAGGGAGTCAAAAGGACCCCTTAAGACACACTTGAGGATTTCAATGTGTCAAAAGGGGTCATGAGGACTCCCTAGGGGTCCTAGTACACGTTAGGACCCCTAAGGACTCCCCCTGACTCCTTTTGACCCCTAGGGAGTCCTAATGCATTCCAAAGGGTCATGGTTCCATAGAAGTTGCATTTCGAACCCTAATGACTTCTTAACAGGCCTACCGACCCCGATTCGACATGTGGTCTCCCGAGAGCACCCCATGGATCCCTTTCAAGTTCTACTAGGCAAAAGTAATCCAAATTTAGTACGTAGGTCATTTGATATGTCCTAATGCGTTTCAAAGGATCACCGTTCATCGAAAGTTTCATTTGGAACCCTGATGACCCCTTAAGTCACCTATCAACTCTAAATCGCACAATGGTCTCCCAAGAGCACCCCATGGACCCTTTTTGAGTTTGACTAATCAAAATTCATCTAAATTGTGGAGTTAGGTCCTTTGACATGTCCTAATACATTCCAAATGGTCACCGTGCATCAAAGGTTGTCTCACGAGCCCTGATGACCCCTTAAGATGCCTAGCGACACTGATTGGACATGTGGTCTCCTGAGAGCACCCCATGGACCCTTTTCGAGTTCGATTAGGAAAAAGTCATTAAAATTTGGTACATAGGTCCTTGGACATGCCCTATTGCCTTCCAAATGGTCACTGTACATCCGAAGTTGCCTCACAAACCCTAATTACCCCTTAAGACGTCTAGCGACCCCGATTCGACTTGTTGTCTCATGAGAGGATCTGTTATAACTTAAATTAAATATTAAAATAATATATAAAATATTTGAAAAAATATAATGTTTAATAGACTAAATATATAATATATATTATAAGATATATTAGATATTACATTTAATATATATTATCAAATATACAATATATTAATGTCCTATTCATTTTATATATTATATATATTAGACATTATATTATATACGTGCAACAATATTTTATATATATATATATATCTATATATATATATATATATTATGTAACATTTATATTATAATATAAAAATATTGCATTTAATATAAATCTGAATAGATTATATACTTAGGTCGTTTAAATTGATATTATCGACTATATAATATAAATAAATAATATATATAATATATATACTATATAATATAAAATATAAAACATAAAATATAAAACATAAATATAAAATATATAAATTATTGATTGTCAGGGTGAAAGAAAAAAACATCAAAATTAAAGGGAAATAAAAAAAAAGTGGGAGCGGGAAACTTTTCAAAATTCAAATTCAAACAAAATCGGGTACATGAAAAAATTGGGTACCCGATTTTTTCAGGTACCCGATTAGGCTTGGTAATAGCTTTGGAAACCAAAGCCCCATGGTCAACGCTAAAGGTGTGCAAAAAATGTGTGTTTTCTCTATTTTTCTTATATCGATACTTCAACCATTAGGTTGACGACTTTTTTTCCACCTGATTTTGATAAAATGAAAAGGGTTTCTTTGGATGATTGTCAGCTTTCCATCGATATAAGTGCTGTTAGATTTTGAATTCGTTAAGTATTTATTAGTTATTTTCTAGTTCACTTACGTCTAAAGTCCTGATTGACATACTGATGGAAAAACAACTATAACTTCAAACCGTATAACATTTTTGAAATTTGAAAGATGCGTCACATTCTATGCTTCGTCTAGTATAAGAAAAAATTTAAAAAAATTGAATTATGATATGTTTTCAATGAGTAAAGGTGGTCAGACACGAGAGTTTTTAAATTCTGAAAGCGCTGTAGCAAAAAAATCACAATTAATTATCTGTTTGGAATAAAAATACCAAAAAATATGCGTCACATCTGGGCATGAGTCAACTACTTATATATAGAATATTATAAAAAAATATTATCATTTTCTTTTGATTAGGGTGGTCAGACATACACATACTTCTTATTTTTTTGCTGAAATGTTTCTAGTGCTGCATTGCAATCTATATTTTTTTCCAATCATATTAATTTTTTTTGAAAAAAGGCTTAGTAGTTTAGAAACTACATTCAATTTCCTACAAATTATGTTCTTACAACTTTTTGATATTAGGTAGATAACTAGTTCATTTTTTCACGTCAAGTTGACTAATCTTGATTTTCTGATTTTTCATTGCCACTTAAGGGCATAGTTTGGCCCCTCATGATCCTGCACATATCCACAATGTTACTATGATGGAACTTGTTGCTGCTTGTACCGATGCTGAATTTGAAGATATCAAGACATGCACAAATCTATAGTGGAGATCTGAATGTCAAAAGAGCTCAAGCTGAAAGTATGAGAGACAGATTTGATGATATGAGAATGAAAGAAGGTGAAAATATTGTCCAATATTCAAATAGACTCAAAGAGATGGTACATACTATTAGAGAATCTGATGGAGTAATTGATGATGAAACAATGATAAGCAAGATTCTCAGAACTTTGTTGCCAATTTATGCAATCAAGAGTTCTGCAATTCATGAAACAAGAGCTACATCCAACCTTACTCTTGACACTCTGATTGGTAAACTTACAACCTTTGAATTAAACAACTTTGATAATAGTGTTGTTCCTTTTGTTGAATCCACTTTCATGTCTTCTCTAAAGATTGGAAAGTCTAGCAGGAATGGTAAGAATTATGATAGTGATGACAATATTGATGATGAACTTGAAGAACTTGAAGCACTTATGGCCAGAAGATTGCCCAAAGGAAAAGGAAGGTATAGAGGCAAGCTACCTTTAGCATGCTTTAACTATAAAGAAGTTGGTCACATTACTTGTAGATGTCCTCAGAAGAAAGATGATGATATATCTAAAGATTGATCTGATGGAAGCTATAGAAGAAGAGTCAATAAAGGTTACTGACACAACAACAGAGACAACCGAGATGAAAAAAGAAAAAAGGTATGTTACATAGCCGAAGATATTGAAACTGAATCTAATTCTGATGATGATATAGAAGTTATATTTGTTGCTATGAAAGATGACTCAGAAGAGGAAGAGAAACATGAAGAGACAACCCTGATCTCTAAAGTAAGTAGAAATGATACATGGATCATAGACAGTGGTTGCACACATCATATGACTGGTGATGTAGAGAAATTTGATCATCTTGTTGAATATAATGGAGGATCTGTGAGAATGGGAAGTGATGCACCTTGTATGGTAAGAGGTAAAGGCTCACTGATGATCAATGACAGATTACAATGTGAAAATGCATATTGGGTACATGGACTGAACTATAATCTGATAAGTGTGGCATAGTTGAATAATTCAGGCCACCGACTAGCTTTTGAGAGCAAAAAGGTGAAGATTTATGATGATGGAGGAAGACTTGTTGGAACTGGTACACAATCTAGAGGTAATCTATTCTATCTTGATATGGATCAGTCTTCTTGTTTGCTAATAAAGGATGAAGATGCTTGGTTGTGGCACCGAAGGTTATGCCATGTGAACTTTGACAACATGATCAAGATTAGTAGAAAGAAAAAAGTTAGAGGACTTCCTAACTTAACAAAACCTGATCATGCTATGTGCCATGAATGTCAAAGAGGTAAGATGACTAAGTCTAGTTTTAAAAGAAAAGACTACTCAACAAAGAAGATACTTGAGTTGGTTCATACCGACCTATGTGGTCCTATGAGAACTCAGAGATGTTCTGGTGATAAATATTTTATTCTTTTTGTTAATGATTATACTAGACTGATGGCTGTTATGTTCTTGAAAGAAAAATTTGAAGCTTTCAAAATGTTTAAATGGTATAAAGCTAAGGTAGAGAAAGAAACTAGAAAGGAAATAAAATGTTTAAGATCTGATAGAGGAGGTGAATTCATCTCTGATGAATTTACCAACTTTTGCAATGAGCATGGAATCAAGAGGCAGGTATCTGCACCCAGGACACCTCAGCAAAATGGCATTGCTGAAAGAAGGAATAGGTCTATAATTGATTGTGCTAGAACACTAATGATACAGAAGAATGTTGCTTAGACATATTGGAGGGAAGCTATCAGCAAAGCTATATATGTTCTTAACCGAGTACAATTGAAGAAGGACTCTAACCAAACACCTTATGAACTATGGTTTGGACACAAACCTACTGTAAGTTATTTCAGAATTTTTGGAAGTAAATGCTTTATCTTGAAAGATGAAAGAAATGGAAAATTTGATTCTAAAGGAGATGAAGGGATATTTCTAGGATATTCCACTACAAGTAAAGCATAAAAATGTTTGAATAAGGCTACAAATAAGATTGTTGAGAGTACTAATGTTTGTGTTGATGAATTTGATGATAAGTACACTAAGAAAAGTACAAAGGAACCAAAAGACTATGGTAGATTCACTTACATTGAATATCTAGAGTGTTTATCGACACCACAGACAGTGTCAACCAGTCAGCAGGGAATCAATGCAGTACAACAAGCACCACAAACTGGTGAACATGAAGAAGCTGCCGAGAAAGAAAATGACCTTGAGTAGGATGAACAAGAAAGGAGAAATCAAGTCTTGGCTAGTTTTGTCAGAAGACATCATCCTGAAAAAAAAATCATTGGAGACAGACATGCTGGAATGCAAACCAGAAGCAAAACAAGACAAGGTACATGTTTAATTTGTGAATTTGAACCTAAGACTATGAAAGTTTCATTAGAGAATGAAGAATGGGTTAATGCAATGAAGGAGGAAATAGAACAAATCGAAAAGAACAAAACATGGTCCTTAGTACCTCGACCAAAAGATAAGAATGTTATCGGTACCAAGTGGATATACAGGAATAAATTGAATGAAAATGGTGAAATCACAAGAAATAAAGCTAGATTAGTATGCAAGGGATATGCACAAGAAGAAGGCATTGACTATGGTGAGACATTTGCACCTATTGCTAGATTAGAAGGAGTTAGAATGCTACTTGCATATGCTGCACATAAGAAATTCAAAGTCTATCAAATGGATGTGAAGTCAGCATTTTTAAATGGTATACTTGAAGAAGAAGTCTACATTGAACAACCTGAAGGATTTGTTGATCCCAACAATACAGACATGGTATGTAGATTACATAAAGCTTTATATGGACTAAAGCAAGCACTGAGAGCATGGTATGAAAGACTGCATACTTACTTGTTAACTATTGGATTTGTTAGAACAAGTGAAAATAGAAATCTGTATGTGAAAGGTGATACTAAAGATACTATTATCATTGCTAAAATATTTGTTGATGACATTATCTTTGGAGGCTCAGATCTTGTCTGCAAGGCATTTGTTGATGAAATGCAAAAGGAATTTGAAATGTCTATGTTCGGAGAGATTAAGTTCTTTCTTGGACTACAAGTGATTCAGCAGAGTGATGGGATATTCATCACACAATCTAAATACATAAAGGAAGTACTGAAGACATTTGGCATGGAAGATACTAAACCTATAGGAACACCGATGGATACTAGATTCAAATTGACAAAGGAGGATGAAACTACCGAGGTAAACTAGACACTATACCGATCCATGATTGGTAAGTTAATGTACATAGTTCACAGTAGGCTAGATATAGCACATGCTATAGGAATTGTTGCAAGATTTTCTGCTAATCCTAGAGAATCACACATGATAGTTACAAAAAGGATCTTAAGATACTTGAAGAAAATAGAAAATTATGGATTATGGTATTCTAAGGAAGGGAAGTTTGAACTGAAAGTTTACACCGATGTTGATTGGGATAGAAATGTGGATGATAGAAAAAGAACCATCAGAAGAGCATTTTTCTTTAGTGAAAGACTTGTAACCTGGACAAGTAAAAAGCAGGCTTGTATTTCTCAGTCTACAGCTAAAGAAAAATATGTTGCTGCTGCTACTAACTATTCAAACATTGCATATATCAAACAAGTGTTAGAAGGAATGAATGAGGTAATCACTGACCTGGTGATTATATATTGTGACAACACTAGTGCAATTAATATTTCAAAGAATCCTATGATGCACTCTAAGATAAAGAATATATCTATTAAGTATCATTAGTTGAGAGAACAAGTGCAAGAGAAGCAAGTTAAGTTAGAATTTGTTACATCCAAAGAACAACTTGCAGATATTTTTACAAAACCCCTACCGAAGGACACATTTGAATACTTGAGGACTAGACTTGGGGTCCGTCCCTTGTCTATTGGTCACTAAGGTGATCTGGATGTTGCATCAGCCAATTATTATCAGAAGATCATTCATGTTGATGCAGCATAGCTCACACTTTGAATCATGTTCAAGGTTGTGATTAAGTTTGATAACTTGAACCGATGAGAAATCAATATACAGAGATACAGAGGAAGTACTGAACACCTTAAAGAGTTACTTGGCTACTACAGAGCTGGTTGTTTATTTGTTTCTTTGGCATTGCTGTCAAAGGGAGAGATAAACAATATGAAATGAAAAAGGGAGAGATAAATTAAAAAGGGGAGAGATTAAACCACATATGAAAAGGAACAAGCACCGATGACAATTATCTAAGGGAGAGACAATCTGAATGAGATAGAGTATTGAAGATTAGTTATAGAGAATAGAAGCAAGAACATGAGAACTGAAAAGATCACAACTACAAAAAGGTAAAACTGTATTACTTAATGCTGGTTCAGTAACATAGTGATTAAACATATTAAGTCTATTCGACTTACAAAATTTGTTTACAAAATTGTAGAATGTATGTTTGGTATGTGTATGGTACATTTCATATTACTTGAGTTTCCATCAATGCCAAAGGGAGAGATTGTTGGACTACAACTGATTTGGAATCTGATTGAAGGATCTGTGATTACAAGATCATTGAGAAGTTGCTAATTAGATACGTAATATGATTAAATTATTATTATGTTGTCATTGATGTCAACTAGTTTGACAACACTTATCTTGTAAGTTACTACACCGAGACATCTGAAGAAAAGTGGAAAAGAGTTGAAGAACAGAGAATTCTACATGAGGAAAGATGTACATGACAAATGAGGATAAGGAACACATTGAGTAAATTATTGATTAGTCTATGACCTGATGATATTGACTTTATTATGTTGCATTCATCTATAATGAAGTATAGAGCTGAAAGACATAAATTAATGTTGTCAGTAAATGAAGCATTTTTAGTATACACCGATGGAGTGTAGTGTATACCGACCGCAGTATTAACTGAGCAGTGTTCACCGACGCATTCTTTGTTAACTGAGTGGAATAGAATGAATTAAATGATTAGTTTAAGCCGATAGGAATGATGAGCTGGAAAAAGTATAACATCATGGTAATAGATAATGTTTGTTATGCAGATCAATGACTAACAAAATTCAAAGAAGATCTAATGGAGAAGATTGAAATGTGTTATTGACACAGGTACCGAGAAAGTTTTAAGTGGCAAAATCTGATGGTGGAGGAGAAAATGTTCTACTCATCTATATAAGAGAACAAAATTTCTTTAGTAAAAGGTCGAGAAGAAGGAGCTGCAGGAATTTCACGTGAACAAGCTTTCATGCATTCTGATCATACTGGTTAGTGAGAACTGAGCTGCAGAACATTTATCGAGCTACAAAGAGCTATTATTGACAAATAGTAAGTTGATACAGTATTGAAACTGAAGTGAAATATTGATCATAAGGATTTGTATGGACTAAATATTGATCTGTAATCTGCAATTAAAGTTGTATTAAGGCAAGTCATTTTACTGTTACATATTTAACCATTGTATACAGTTCAAATCTCTTAACCGAGTGGACTCTGAAAGTCTTATGATGTATCATTCATAGAATGAACATTGTTATCCTTTCAACCCCATAGTGAATGTTGGTTGGACAATAACTTCTAGTCTAAAATCCTCTAACAAGGTCACACCTGACAGTGTGTTTGTAACCTTTAACAGGGTTGGGTCTTAACCGACCTAACTTCAGAAGAGTGAACAATTTTGGGTTGCCGGTCCTAGGTGGTTTTTCCCTTTACAGGGTTTCCACATCAAATCTTTCATGTTATGTGTTGATTGTGATGTTTCTTTGTTATTATACTTTGCATGTTACATGGTAGATTTGATCGGTAAAAAGTTTAGTATTAGACTGGTAATCAGTAAAAGTATAGACAGTGAGAGTTATTATTGCTTACTAATGAGCAGAAAGTGAAGAAATTATTTTGAATTATACATTTTGAATTAGGACACTAGATAAATGATTCACCCCCCCTCTCAGTTATTCTAATAGGAAAGTATAAAGGTAAACTCCCTATTATATGTTTTGCATGTAATAAAGTTGGTCATATAGCTGCTAGATGTCCTGACAAAAAGGATAAAGATGATGAAAGGAAAAGCAAACAAAGAGATAGAAAAGATGATAGAAACTACCGATGGAATAGAGACTACCAAGGAAAAGGTAAGAAATCTTGTTACATTGCTGAAAAAGAGACTGACACTAATAGTGATGATTTTGAAATTGAGGTAGTCTATGTGGCAATGAAAGATGAATCTGATGAGGATGAGAAAAATGCATTGATATCCTATGTGAACAAGAAAGATAAATGGATTATTGACAGTGGTTGTTCACATCACATGACTGGTGACAAAAATAAGTTTGAGACCTTACATCATTACAGAGGTAAAAGTGTAAAATTTGGTAATGATGCACCATGTCTTGTTAGAGGAAAAGGTTTGATTAAACTAACTGATAAGATATCTTGTGAAAATGCATATTGGGTTGAAGGTCTTAATTACAATTTGTTAAGTGTTGCTTAGCTTAACAAAACTAGTTACCGAGTGGAATTTCATCACAAGCAAGCTAAAATATTTGATGCTACTGGAGAACTAATTGGAAGTGGAGATCAGACTAGAGGTAATTTGTTCTATCTTGACCTATCTAAAGAAACATTTTTGATTGCACAACTTGATGATATTTGGTTATGGCATAAAAGGTCGTGTCATGTTAACTTTGACAATCTAGTAGAGATAAGTAAGAAGAAAAAGGTAAGAGGTCTACCTAGATTGAAGAAACCTAAGAATGTGATGTGCAAGGAATGTCAGTTAGGAAAAATGACAAAGTCAAGTTTCAAGAGCAAATCCTTTACTTTTGAAAACATTTTAGATTTGGTTCATACTGACCTTGTGGACCTATGGGTGTACAAAGTTACTGTGGTGCTAGATACTTTATCTTATTTGTTGATGATCATAGTAGGATGATGCATATGATGTTTCTAAAAGAAAAATCTAAAGCTTTTCAATATTTTAAGTGGTATTTGGCTAAGGTTGAAAAGGAGATAGGTAGGAACCTGAAATATCTTAGATCTGACTGAGGTGGAGAATTTACATCAAATGAATTTAATTTGTTTTGCAATGATAGAGGAATTAAAAGACATATGTCTGCACCTAGAACACCTCCATAGAATGGTATAGTAGAAAGGAGAAACAGATCTATCTTGGATTGTGCAAGGACATTGATGATTGAAAAGAATGTGGCATAGAAATATTGGAAAGAAGCTATAAGCACTGCTGTCTACACTCTAAACTGGGTATAGATCAAGAAAGGTACAAATCTGACACCTTATGAATTATGGCATGGGCATGCACTAAGTGTTAAATACTTTACAATCTTTGGAAGTAAGTGCTATATATTAAAAGACACTAAGAATGAAAAGTTTGATGCTAAGAGTGATGAAGGCATATTCCTAGGGTACTCCACAAAAAGTAAAGCTTATAAGTGTTTGAACTCTAACACTAACAAAATTGTGGAAAGTGTGAATGTCAAAATTGATGAGAATGCAGAAAGAAATGAAGCTGAAAGTAAAAGAGAACTAGAAGATTATAGATCTTTTGTGTACATTGAAGAAGAAGAAGAGGCAAGTATCAGACTTGCACCTGATGCCGAGTCTCAGGTAAGCAATGTTGAGCAACAGACAGAAGCTGCCGAGCGTCAAGAAAATAGTGTTGAGAAAGAACAAGAACATGTCGAGCTACAAGAAAATGTTGTTGAGTATCAGGATGAGGTTGCCAAGAATTATGAAGTTGAATCTGACAATCTTGTTGAGGAACAACATGAAATAGAAGAGAGACCAACTGAACCTATTTTGGAAAAATATGTGAGAAGACATCATAAGCCTGAACAGATAATTGGAGACAAAGATACTGGAATCTAGACCAGAAGTAAAACTAAGGATCCGACATGTCTACTATGTGAATTTGAACTGAAGACAACTAGAGAAGCATTGGAGAATGAAGACTAGATACAAGCAATGAATGAAGAAATTGACCAGATTGAGAAGAATGATACTTGGACTCTGTTGTCGAGACCTGAAAACAAGAATGTTATAGGAACAAAATGGGTGTTTCAAAATAAGATGAATGAAAATGGTGAAATCACTAGGAACAAAGCTAGGCTGGTATGCAAAAGCTATGCATAAGAAGAAGGAATAGATTATGGGGAGACATTTTCCCCTATAGCTAGATTGGAAGGAGTAAGAACTCTGCTTGCATATGCTGCTTATAAAGATTTCAAGGTCTATCAAATGGATGTCAAGTCTACATTTTTTAATGGTATACTAGAAGAAAAAGTTTACATAGAACAACCAGAAGGTTTTATTGATCCAAACAAAAGACACATGGTGTGCAAACTAAACAAAGCATTGTATGGATTGAAGCAGGCACCTAGAGCATGGTATGAGAGGTTGTATAACTACTTGATACAGATTGGATTTTCAAGAACAAATGACACAAGAAATCTGTACATGAAGGATGAAGAAGGTAAAGGTATCTTGTTGGAAAAAATTTTTGTTGATGACATTATTTTTGGTGGACAAGATACATTATGTAAAAGTTTCTCAAATGAAATGCAAACTGAATTTGAAATGAGTATGTTTGGGTGAGATCAAATTATTTGTTGGTTTACAAGTATATCAGAGGAAGAATGGAATTTTCATTACACAGTCTAAGTATGTTAATGAAATACTAAAAACTTTTGGGATGGAAGATGCTAAACCAGTAGGAACTCCTATGGTTATTGGACAAAAGTTAGCTAAGAATGATGACGCTACAGAAGTGACCAGATTCTATACAAATCTATGATTGGAAAATTGCAATATGGTGTACACAATAGACCAGATATTGCATTAGCTATTGGGATTGTGGGAAGATTCTCTGCCAATCCTAAGGAAACACATATGATGGCCGTGAAAAGAATTATGAGATACTTGAAAGGAACTACTGACTATGGTCTATATTATAAGAAGGATGACAAATTTGAACTCTGAGTTTATACAGATACTGATTGGGTAGGAAATGTAGATGACAAAAAAAGTACAAGTGGTGGAGCTTTCTTTCTTGGACAAAGATTAGTCTACTAGACAAGCAAGAAAAAAATTTGCATTTCCCAATCTACTGCCGAGGCCGAGTATGTTGCTGCTACAGTAAACTATTCAAACTTGATATGAATAAAATAATTGTTGATAGGCATGAAAGAAGAAATCACTAAACCTATTGTTATTTTCTATGATAACACAAGTGCTATCAATATTTTTAAGAATCCAGTGATGGACACTAAGACCAAACACATTGCAGTCAAGTATCACTACTTGAGAGAATTAGTACAAGACAAAGAAGTTTGAATGGAATATGTGGATACAAAAGAACAACTAGTAGACATATTCACTAAAGCTTTACCCAGAGAAGCTCATGAGTATTTAAGAAGTCAATTAGGGGTTCTTCCCCTAACTGAAGCTGCCTAGACAAGCTAGGACCACTACATCAAATGTGCTACAACAGAACATTTGACAAATTAATGGAGAAGATTGTCACACTTTAGGGCTAGCTTAGAGTTGTGATAAAAAGAAAAGACAATGAATCAGTCATAAGCAAGATGACAGAGGGAGAAACACTGAGCTGGATAGATATTATCTACATCTGATGGATGTATGCTTTTAGTTGTTGCTTTGTCATTTTTGTCAAAGAGGGAGAATGAACTGATATGATAACATGAGATATGATAACACATGATACTGTAAAGTAAGAGGGAGATGAACTGATGAAACTAAAGATAAGGTCGATGAACTGAAATGAAGAATCAGGATAGAGGGAGATCTGAATACTTTTGACGGTCACAGAAGTGAGGCTTACAGGATTCTGAATCAGAATGAAGCTAAAGATATTACAAATATATCTCTGATGGATAGATAAGTTTTTGGATTGGCTGGTAATCTATTTGTTATTCAGGTAATATTATATGGTGTTGCCATCAATGCCAAAGAGGGAGATTGTTAGAAACTGAATTGAAACAATTGTTGTATTGTCATTGATGTCAAACCTTAATTGCTAAGACTATTGCTACTTAGGAAAGTACTATATCTATTTGAGAGTTGCTAAGGGGCTAAGCAAGGCTGGTAACAATAGCACCTAAGGGAAAGGTTGAGTTATCTTGATACTACAAAGTGTACTTGATTATGTTGCACTATGATGAGATAATGTATTTTTTTATCTTAGTAAGACTAAAGACTAAACTGGTAGGCTTAACCGACCAAGAAAGGAAAAACCCTGTTTAAGCCGAGTAATGTTAGTGTCGACCGAGGTAGTGTATGTTGAGAAAAATTATAGTGTCGACTGAGCACTAGTAAATTGCCGAGGAAGACAGTGCAAGCCGAGGAGACAGTTTTCTAGTATTGACCGAGTGTTCTACATAAAGATTGAGTGAACAATCATAGTATTGACCGAGCATCAACAATTTTATATTTGAAGAGAATTTAATTTTGGAGCTGACATTGTTGAATTCTTGGATTATGTAAAATGTGTTGACTTTATTTATTGATTGTTTGGAAGCATTAAATGCATTATAAAACATTTTACTGTAAATCTTTAAGAGATTTGAGATGATTCTAGAAAAGGAGCCAAAGAACATGAAGTGGGTAGATTCAATGAATCTGACCTAACCCTAAGATCTACAATTGAGATTGAGAGGCAAAAGATGAGTTAACCTAATTGAGGAAAATATAATGAAACCTAAGCATTTTGATATGTATGTACATGGTGAACAGAGAATGTTGGAGGAGAAAAGTTTACTGACTCAATAAGCAGAAAAGGATGAAGGAGAATTGCGGTGGTTGCTTGAAGAAAAGTTCCAAGCAAATCAGAGATGGAAATGGAAAAGTTCCAAAGTTAGTAAATCAACATTAGTGTACGGAAACGGATCTGATATTTGCAAAGTGAGTTGTATATTTTTCAGATAATACTGCTGCTACTTTCTAACCATTGTAACAGTCAAAATCTTTTTAACAGAGGTTGACCTAACAGTCATATGTTAAATCTTTTGAACAAGGTTGCATTCTAATGGAGTGTATGTAAGTCCTATGACTAGGCTCACTTTTAACAAGGTGATTGAAATCCTTTAACCAGGTCACATTTGACAGTGTGTATTGTAACCTTTGACAAGGTTGGCTTTTTACCGAGCTCACTTTAGAAGAGTGAAAATAATAGTAGCATGTTACAAAGTGGTTTTTCCCAAATTGGGTTTCCACTCTAAATCTTGGTGTTTATACTTGTGTGGATGTTTAGCTCTGAACATTTCTATGTTTTGTAAGTTAAAGTTACAGCAAGGTAGTGGACTGCATTGTTAGATGTTTCTATTATTGAATCAGTGATGACCGAGTTTGTTTTGGTTTTAGATATGATCTAAGGATAAGTTTAGAAGATTGTTTTATACATCAGGACTTGAGAACAATTGATTCACCCCCCTCTCTGTTGTTCTAAATCATATTAACAGTATATCCAAGTCTTCCTCAAGAAATCATCAATAAAAGTAACATAGTACTCATAGCCTCAAAGATTTTGTCGACATCGGTCCACAAACATCTGAATGTACTAGATCAAGAACACCTTCAGATCTGGTGTCACTCCTTGGAAAAGGTGCTTTCACAAACTTCCCCAACACACATCCCTTACATACATCATCATGTTATGTGCTCACTTCTGGAACACCTATCACTGTATCACGAAGTAATTTAAGTGCTCCATGATGAATATGGCCCATCCTCCTATGCTGAAGCTCTCCAAGATCTCTAGGACTACAACTGCTCATGATTGCCTTAGGAGTATGAAACTGTAGCCTATAAAGGCAACCACTCCTTGTGCTTGATCAACACATGTTCCCCTTTAAAGAGTACATTATACCCCCTATCCCGAAGAACAGATACAGAAATAAAATTCATACCTAATCCTGGCACATGAAACACATCATGAAGGGGAATAATCTTCCCATTCTCCCTCTGAAACTGAATAGTCCCTTTCTCAACTGAATTGAGTTTGGATAAATTTCCCATAGAAGCTAGGGTACTGGTGTTCTCCCCTTATAACTACAGAAGTACTCTCTAACTCCTGTCATATGAAATTACGCCCCACTATCTATATACCAAACACACTGTGAGGTTGAGCTGACCATGCAAGATATGAGTGCAAACTCATCTTCTATTCTACTAGAGAGATCTTCAACCATTGTTGAAGCTGCCACCTGCTTCTTTCCCTTCTTCTCATTCTTCTTCCCTTCTGGGAAATCACTAACATAGTGACCATATTCTTGACAACCAAAACACTTGATCTTTGATAGGTCCTTCTTCTTCTCACTTTGGGAATTAGATCCTTTGCTAGACCCCTTCTTGGCTTTCCCTTTTACCACTAGGGCAAGGTTTTCTTGTTCCACCTCACTTTGTTGAGTCTTATTGGCCCCATTGACAAGACTTAGTCGAAACTCCTCCTAAGTGAAATCACTCCATAGTCGATCTCAACTAGGTAAGGTGTCTCATCCACTAACAACTTGAACAAAGACACCCCACTACTTAGTAAACCCATTTAGGGCTATTCTCACTAGTTCATCATCACTGGGGCTATCTCCAATAGTTGCTAACTCATCCTTGACAAGTCTAAGCCTTGTGAGGTAAGTTGTCACATCTTCTTCCTTATTCATTCGAGTATTCTTCAACTTATCTCTGAGAATCATCTTCCTATTAGTGGTCGCATTCTGGTACAAATTCAAAATGGCATCCCACATCTTCTTCGCCATATCTAACTTTGAGATATGTGGAACAATATGATCCTTGACACCATCAAGGATTATCGTCCTCGCCTTGGCATCATCCTTCTTGTATGCTGCAAGTTGTGTTCCATCTATAGGTACAGCTACAGCATTGGTCACATAATCCTTGATACCATTCTCTTCCAACACTAAAAAAATTCTGGCCTTCCACACACCAAAATTTGTGGCACCATCCAATCTGTCCTGATCTCTCAAACCAGTTGAAGCCATCTCAAGGGATAAAAGAATAATAATTCCAAAGTGATCAACTAGGTTTCTCAAAATCTTTCCTTTCCTAGGATAAACCTTTTCTACCCTCAACTTTGCTCTAATACCATGTGAAAATTAACTGTTGCAATTGTGTTGATTGTTAATCTCCTATCTTGAAAGATTATTTAACTGTAAAAAACTAATTCAAAGCCAAATATTGAATAACAACACAATTGCAACTTCACAAAAATAAATACAGAAATAAATTTGAACACGATGACACAATATTTTTGGACAAAATTGTCCCTAGAAAAACCTCTAAGGGAAAACCAGTTCTACAGATGGAAAATATATTAATCTTCATCAATTTAAGAGTTACAAAAGATTCCTTGCCTCTTTCTGGCAAAACTCCAATAAACTTCTAATATCTCCCACTGATATCCCCCACTGCTATCCCAGTGCTATCATTGTGCCCTTGCTTCCACTGCAAATACATTTGCTTTCACTGCAAATGATTTCTTAACCACTTGATGTTTTTCAAATGCCCCCTAGCCCCCCTTTTATACTACTCTCGCTGTAAAATCAACGGCCGAGATTGATCTCAATTAACGGCTGAGATAAAAACACACTCAACAACCAAAACTGAATTAGTTGTCAACAACTACCAATTAAATAAATATTTATTAACCTAAGCATTTTCAGAAAAACAAATATTAATTAATAAGAGAAAATGAAAAGCTTTCTCACTACAAAACTAACAGATGTCGCATATACAATCTAATACATTAACAGTTGAGTAGATCAGTCAACCCATAAAATGAGTCCTAATGCTTTTTCATCAAGAAAAATCCAAAGTTTAGTTCAACAATCTGAAACTTAACTTTTTTATAGAGCCCATCTCCTAAAATTTCTTGCAACGAACACTGCACACACAATAAATAGTACACCAGATGTATATGGTTTGGCATAAGAGATATCTACTGCTACAACCGTCCTTGTGTGTTGCACAATTTCGAAGCAGTATAAAATAACCTTGGCAGCGTTTACCATCCCCAGCAGGTAGACTTTTCCTCTCTCAACCAAAATCCTTCTAGAATCTGCATCCAAAATAATGATCTCTCCTTAGTTTCCTATGATTTCAGATCTCGGCCGTTCCATTAACGCGAGCATGATTGAATGAAATCTTGACAATAACAATAACAAAACAAAAAATAGCCTTAAAGTGTCACAAATTTTCTGTCTACGAGAATGACCTCAAAGCTTTCAGGAATGCACAATAAACTTCCTGGATTGAATCTGCTCCTTACAGGTCTGGGACTTTGGGATTCTTTTGTGAATTCCAAACAAAGATAAAATGTGTGCTCGAGATATCAAAGAAGCTGATGATATTAGATCATCGATTCTGCACTAGAGAATGAACTGGCAAATAAAGTCTTACAGAGGAAACAATAATAGAATACGTTTGGCAATGGATGCGGTTATGCTCCCTCTAAAATGTATCTTTGATTAAATTTCAAAAAACTGAAAATACAATAGATTTTTGCGAAATTTTCAGCATCTGTTCTTCATGAACTGCACATTTTGTGATAAAAAATTACAAAAAATCTGCAAAAAAAATTACTGTATTTTTTGCAAATCTGAAAAATAAAAAGTTTGACTTTTTTTCTGTTTTTAGTGCACTTTGGATGGAGCATAGCTGCTGCCTTCGGAAAAGGTCAATTTTGTCAGTAAAGGTAAAAAAGTACAATGAGAAACGTTTGGATTGTAATGTGTAGTACTTCAGTAGTACAGTATATTGTTTTAAGGAAAAGGAAATGAAAGAAAAGGTTTTTTTATTGTTTATTATGGCAGAGTCTATACAGCCATATATTTAAGAAATCATACTAAGAAGATATATAATTTTTGTGCTTTTTTTAAATTCCTTTGTATAATTTTCTAAAGATATGACCAGCTAGTCACAAGTGTCTTTTGTATAATTTAAAGGTGTCCACCATACCACCCACATATTATTTAGTCTACATATGGTGACAGCAATATGGAGAAAATCCAATGACAAGACTTTTGCATGATCTTATCTAGGAAAACAAACTTTCATTACCATCCATTGCCAAGTTTATGCAAAATCATTCACTAATCTCATGATTTGTATATAAGTAATACATTAGCAGTCTCATTTAACATGTAATGTGAAAGTTGATAGATATTTATGGTTCCTATCCTAAAACATATATTTGGAATGATTGAAAACTTCATTGTGGCTTCCATCCTCAAACAAACTTGTTATGATACGATTTATAGAATATGCAAACTCTAGCAAAGAAAAAAAAACATTCTCTACAATCAACAAGGATAACTATAAAAATTTTAATTGTCGTAAATGTGATTTTTGAGAAATTTCACACTAGAATTAGGACATAGTTGATTATTATCAAGAGATTCTTAGACAGAAATCCAAAGACATTTTTGAAGTACAATTTGATACCTTCATTTGAGCTAGACAAACCAAAATTTCATAATGTTTCCAAATAAATCTTTAAAACTTTCAAAACTACGTAAATCCTTTGAAAAATGCATTTGTGAGTGAGAGAGCCTCACATTTGTCATCTTCTTAAAATGAACCTGAACAACTCACTAAAATAAACACCCCCTAAGATCACATCTATTGGAAGCCAACACAAACAAAACATTTTCCATTTGACATTGGAGAAGCCTCTAGCTTTTTAGAAATGTTTTAGGTTTCTCCAAGCAATCAAAACACAATATACACCATCTTTGAACTCCAAAAATATCATAATTAGAAAAAAAATCATAATTAGAAAAAAAATAAAATAGATAAGAGTTGAAATTAATCTTATTCATTTTGAAAAAATAGATAAATAAAGCATCTATCTATAAAAAATAAAAATAAATAAAATATCATAATTAAAAAAAATAGATAAGAGTTGAAATTAATCTCATCCATTTTGAAAAAAATAGATAAATAAAGCACCTATCTATCCCTATATTTTGGGCACTTTTTAATATCACTTTTAGAAGAGAGGCATATGAGATTTACAATGCCAATAAATGGCAAGTGACTGCAAGGGAAATTATTTTAGTTTTAACATAGCTAAAGTTCCATCTAAGACAAAAGTATGCAAATTTGATATCTCCTTATATTTACTATAATTTGTCATGCTTCACAATGGTCTATTTTCTTCGCAAGACAAATAAATTATTTGGAAAGTTTGAAATTTCTTCATTGAAAAATACATAGGAAATGATATTAGTTTTTATTACACTAACAATGAAAAGGACTACATGCTAACAACTTGTTTGAGGATTTTTATTGTGTCAAAATATAATATGCATAGCACTATTCCACATAGAAAATAATATAACATAATGGTAGAAAGAAAGAATAAATCCGTGAAATAAATATTGACAAGCCAATTTTTTTAGGATAATATAGAATTTTAATTACTTGGAGAAGTATGTGAGAAGGCAAATTTTGACAAAGCTTAAATGTGTGCAACTACAATTTTTTTATTTTTTCTTTAGGAAAAATGGAAAAGCCACTATATTGAATGATATAAATTATACATTGCTTCGAAAGCAGCTCAAGGGGGAAAGAAGCAAGAAAGAAAACCCCCCATCCTCACCCCTGGATGTGTTATCCAAAGTGTTACAAAATAGTCCATTCGGACCAGCATTACAACCATAATTTTCTGAACCCTATCAACTAAAGACTGAATAGGAAACATATAACAGAGATACCACAACCATACATGTCGACGATTCTTGAAAAAACTTCCCTGTCGACTTGGAGAAAAATGCCAAAATGCTACCAACTATCTTCAATTTGCACAAAAATCAAGTTACTACCACCGTGTAGACACCTTCAAAAAACTACCATATACCCACGGGTTGAACAAGAAGCGGGAGAAAAAACTGTTGAAATTAAGCTAGGTGCCTCACATCTTACCTTTACCCTTGCTTGGAGCACACCCATTTCTGGATGCCTAGGATGAAATATCTGTAATGGTTCTAACAGAGGAATATTGTAATGGCTTTGATTGTGTAGTCCAATCATTGCAGACTCTTCCTCTTCCAAACTATTTGTCTTCCATCGGATGTTGGATATTGAATATGTAAAAGCCAGTTGAGGCTGCTGCATTATTGTAAGATTGATTATCTGAATAAGAGATATATACCCCTACTTGAAGAGTGGATGTAATCCAGATTAGCTGGATGAACCACTATAAATCTTTATTTTTTCTCTTGCATTATGTGTCTGGTCTTTTATTTTAGTTTTTAAATTGTTTCAACATTTTTAATTTAGCTCAACAATTGGTATCAGAGTTGGTTAAGCTCGTTTGATTTTTTGGAAATCGGTGAAGATTTGCAGGTGCCATGGAGGAGGCGAATAAATGGAAAATAAAAAAAATTTCTACGCAAAACTTCAGGCTATGGAAAGTGTAGATAGAGTCTTTGCTTATCAAGCAAGATTTGCAACCTGCATTGCTTGGTAAAACAAAAGGCCAAGGAAAATTATCAGATGAAGAATGGGGGAAAATGGATTTGAAAGCATAGGCAACAATCTTTCTAGCTCTCTCAAGAAATTTGTTGTTTAATGTTTCAGCAGAGAAGACAACAAGAGAGCTGGTTGAAAAGTTATCTTCCTTATATGAAATACCTTTAGCTTCGAACAAGGTTTTTATAATCAAGAAGTTATATAATCTAAAAATGAAAAAAGGGGGAGTGAAGTTGAATCATCTCAACGAATTCAATACTTTAGTTACTCAGCTGATTTTGGTTGGTATCCCATTAGATGATGAAATAAAAGAAATCTAATTGTTATGCTCACTTTCGAATAGCTAGGAAGGCGTAGTAATGGTTGTGAGCACCTTAGTTGTAGCCAAGAACAAGCTAAAATTTGATGAAGTTGCTACCACATTACTTAGTGAAGACATGCGAAGAAAGCATCAAGAACCCTCTTCCGGTGGTGCTTTAATAGCTGTGAGCACAAGAAATAGAGGTAGAAGTCATGAGAGAGGAAGAAACAATAATGATAATGGAAGAGGTAGATCAAATCATCACTCAAAATCGAGAGGAAGAAATGACACTTGCTATTTTTGTGGAAAATCAGGGCACACAAAGAAGTGATGTTGGAACTACAAAAAGGCTCAAAATAAAGTTATCAATGATGACATTAATGTTGCAATTGATGCAGCTTTGGTACTTGTAGCTAGTGACATGGATTCACGCTTGTGGGTTTTCAATTTCGGTGCATCTTTTCATGCTACTCCATGTCGGAGTTCTTTCACAAATTACCACGAAGGTATGTTTGGTAAAGTTTTTATTGGGGATAACAAAGAGTGTGCTATTGTTGGCAAAGGGGATATCTTATTGTCATTGAAAAATGGAAGTAAATGGGTTCTAAAAGATGTTAGGCATGTTCCTACACTTAATTGTAATCTAATTTCAATCAGTCAGTTACATACACAAGGTTGTAATGTCAATTTTGATCGCGCTTCTTGGAAAGTGTCCAAAGGTTAAATAATTTTAGCTAAAGGGAAGAAAACTAGAAGTCTATACACTTTAGAGTGCAATGGTGAAGTGGGAGCAGCCATGGCGGTTGCAGATAGCAATGCTGAAATTTAGCATAAGAGGCTCGGTCATATGAGAAAAATGGGTCTTGAAGTCATGCTTCGAAGAGACCAAATTCCAGGTCTTAAATCGGTTGATTTGGAATTGTGGGAGCATTGCCTTTATGGCAAGAAAAATCGCACCAGCTTCATAAGGAAGGATCATGAGAAGAAATCCTCTCCATTAGAACTTGTGCATTCCGATGTCTTTGGCCTTATGGAGGTAACATCTATAGGTGGTACTAATTGTTTTGTCACATTTCTTGATGATTGCACTCACAAAGTTTGGGTTTACATGTTGAATAAGAAATCAGAAGTATTTTCAAAATTTAAAATTTTTAAGGCTATGGTGGAAAATCAGATTGGAAGAAAGATTAAATGTTTACTAATAGATAATGGTGGTGAGTATTGCTCTTTGGAGTTTGATCATTTTTGTGCAAATCATAGTATTCAGAGGATTAAAACAATCCCTTATAAACATCAAGAAAATGGTGTAGCCGAGAGGTTGAATCAAACTATTTTGGAGAGAGCTCGGTGTATGTTGTCTAATGCTGGTTTGAGGAAGGCATTTTGGGCAGAGGTGTGTAATACAACAGTTTATTTAATAAATCAAGCTCCTTCGTCACGTCTAGATTTTGATATTCCGGATGAAAGGTGGATTGGTAAGAGAATTTCATTTCCTCACTTGTGAGTTTTTGGATGTGATACATATGCTCACATTACTAAGGAGCAAAGAATGAAATTGGATTTCAAATCCAAAATATGCATATTTTTGGGGTATGGTGAAGATCAGTTTGGTTTTTGGTTGTGGGATCTGATCACTCACAATGGTATTCGCAGTTGCGATGTTGTTTTCAATGAGAATTCATTCTCAGGTTTGCATACACCAGTCACTACTTCTGAAAATTATTTTCAATATGACTTATTTGATGCCGGATCTCAATCTACTCTAAAAGGCCAAGTACAACATGAAAAATCAATGATTTTTCCACCCACAGTTACATTCCCCTCAACCCCAGAAGTTACACCTATACTTATTAACCCCATGTCAATGCCAAGCATTCCTACAATGCAGGGCACAGAAAATAGTGATATGCCATGTTCTCTATTTCAAATCACCCCTCCACCAAAATCTCTTCCACCAAATGCACACATCCTTGGCGGTGACTCTTTTTTAGAGCACACTACTCTATTTCCACGTCACCCCTCTCCATTACTATCCACACAATCTCAAATTTGTGTGCCAAATCCTACAACAAATCCTGATAGGGCCAATGTTGAGGGAATAGAACCCGATGCTCTATCTACTCCCTCCACGCAAGGTGGTCCATGCTCTCAACGTGACTCCACATTCCCTGTAGACTCTAAGACTTTTCCTGCTACTTCAGGCTACACACAACACATTCTCCCCAATCCATCGTGCACTGGCACAGAAGACCCATCCTCCATCATTGACTGCCATGGTGTCTGTTGCTACACAATCCATCCCCTAGCAAAGGAAACTACACACATTCAGAGTCCTCTTTCCTTTCAAACGCCAACGCACGACCATGCCCCTGAACACACTAAAAATGTTTGAAACTCAGATGTTCACAATGTGTAGAAAATTAATCTAATCCAACATCATGCCAGTGAACAAGATAACCATCTCCGGTGATCTAATAGAGAAAGAAAGCGTCCACAGAAATTTGACGATTACAAACTTTTATTCTCTTTGTGTTTTGATCAGGCAAAACAACAAACATATAAGAAAACATGTACTGATGTTAATTCAGTGTTCTGGATGGATGCCATGAAAGATGAAATGGATTCTTTAAACACAAATTAGACATGGGATTTGGTTCCTCTTTCGCCAAATCATAAATCCTTGAAAAATAAATGGGTATATCGCATAAAAGAAGAAGATGGAGGTCGAAAGAGATATAGGGCCAGATTGATAGTGAAGGGATTCGCTCAACAAAAGGGTGTGGACTTCAATGAAATATTTTCTCTAGTAGTCAAAATGCAGACTATTCATTTGGTACTAGGCATAGTAGCAGCATGGGACCTTGAGCTTGAGCAACTCGATGTCAAAACAACATTTTTACATGGGGATATTGACAAAGAGTTATATATGGAGCAACCGGAAGGATTTCTTAAATAGGGGCAGGAGCATTTATACTGCAGATTAAAGAGGAGTTTATACGGGATGAAGCAAGCTCTGCACCAATGGTATTTAAAATTTGATAACTTCATGACTAAGCAAGCTTTTACTCGGTGTTAATCAGACCCATGTGTTTACTACAAATGGCTTCCTATTAGAGAGTTTGTGATTTTTCTATTGTATGTTGATAATATGTTGACTACTAGTAAAAGCATGAGAGTTATTCATGAGTTGAAGGCACATTTGGCTCTTTGTTTTTCCATGAAAGATTTAGGGGCAGCGAAGAGGATTCTTGGGATGGATATCATTAGAGATAGACAAAAAAGAGAAATTAAATTATCTCAAGAAAATTATATCCTTAAAGTTTTAGACAAATTTAATATGTCAAATGCAAAATCAGTTGCCACTCCATTAGCTGATCATTTTTTATTGTCTTCCAAAATGTTCCCTTCCACTTCGGAAGCAAAACATGAGATGGTTGCTATTCCTTATTCTTCAGCAGTTGGGAGTCTAATGTATGCCATGGTTAGCACACGTACGTCCAGATATTACTCTAATGTATGCCATGGTTAGCACACATCTGGATATTGCTCATGCAGTGGGAGTTGTGAGTGGTTTTATGAGTAATCGAGGTAAAACTCATTGGCAAGCAGTTCAATGGACTCTTCAGTATTTGAGAGGCACTTCCTCTCATGTTTTATGTTTTAACAATAAGACCCCTTATATTTGTGGATATGCTAATTCTGATATGGCTGGAGATTTAGATACAAGGAGGTCAACAACAGGCTATGTGTTTACTTTTGCCGGGGCAGAGATCAAATGGACTTCTCAGAAGCAAAAAGTTGTTTCTCTTTCCTCTACCGAGGTTGAATACATTTTTCTTACTGAGGTTGCTAAAGAGCTGATATGGTTACAACGATTGTTTGAAGAGTTGGGATTTAAACAATCCACCTTTACTCTATTTTCTAACAGCAAGAGTGCCATTCATTTGGCCAAAAATTCAGCCTTCCACAGTCACACAAAGCATATAGAAACCATATTTCACTTCATCTATCATGCTCTTAAAGAGGGAAGATTACAATTAGGGAAGATTGATATGAAGGTCAATCCGACTGATGCGTTCACCAAGGTAGTACCTTGAGAGAAGTTTGAATTATGTAGAGCTTCTCTCAGCATTGTCACAACATAGCCATAAGCATTCCAAGTAGGGGATATCTTTGAGCAACACTGATTGGAATTCAAGTGGGAGATTGTAATGGTTCTGATAGAGGAATATTGTAACGACTCTGATTGTGTAGTCCAATCATTGTCGACTCTTCCTCTTCCAGACTATTTGTCTTCCATCGGATGTTGGATATTGAATATGTAAAAGCCATTTGAGGCTGCTGCATTGTTGTAAGATTGATTATCTGAATAAGAGATATAGACCCCTACTTGAAGAGTGTTCATGTAATCTAGATTAGCTGGATGAACCACTATAAATCTCTGTGTTTTCTCACGCATTCTATGTCTGGTCTTTTATTTTATTTTTTAAATTGTTTCATCATTTTTCATTTAGGACAACAATATCCATATTGCATACAGACTGATGCAATATTACATTTTGATTGTAGAACATCCCACCTTATCGACATATGAGGCCCCTCGCACATATTACAATTGGCATTCCTCCTTAAGAAATTCTAGAAATTTGTTCCCGTGTACTGGTATAAACTCTAATTCCATTCTCCCTCAAGCGCATCCACTCCCAAGTTGGCAAGCCAGACAACAAAACTTTTTGCTTCCCTGTAACAGTGTGACAACGTGTATGACGAGAACCGAGAGAGAAGCCTAACCACTTCTTGGAGAACATATTGGATTTCCCAATTTACTATAGATTAATTGTCTTACCAAAATTTTATTTTTAAGTGTTTTTGAAACAATTATTTAATCAGAAAATAAAAACAATTTTACTTCTAAACCTATTAAAAAAATAGAAAAAATTTCAACTTTACAATGCCTTCCATTTATGAGGGAAAATTTTACAAAATAGCTGAAAATTTCCCTATAATTATTTGCACCACTTTCTCTAGTAAAGATTTTACACTAATATTGTTAAAACATTATAGCTTTTGTTAAAAAAAAATACTTATATACTTCAATTAATTTTATTGTATTCAAATAAATCTTAAATTTATAATATTCAAAATATTTTTTCAATATTTATATCTTTTATGTATTTATGTATATTAATTTTAATTTTTGAAAGACAGTTATTTAAATTATTGATCTTATAATAGCCATCTCAAACCTTTGTATTACAACTAATTTAATTGTATCCAAATAAATTTATAATCTTCAAAATAATTTTTCCACATCAAAGTACAAAAAAATTGATTAAATTTTAATTTTTTGAAAGACTAGTTTAGTTAAATTATAATTGATCTTATATTAACAGATATATTAATATGAGTTTTTTAAAGTTAAATTATTATAAGTCCTCATTAGTACTTTATTTCATAATGACAATATTCTAAGAGTAATATGAAAAAAATATTCAATAACTAATGAAAATAACACATAATCAAACATTATAAACTTTAGATCAAAATGTAGAGATTTCTGAAAAAAGGGCTCTTATCGGTCCAAAATTTTTAGCGAATCAAATTATCTATAATTACTGTTTTCAATATGTTTTGTTAAGAAATTGCATTTATACTTTAATTAACATAAATAATTTTGAAACATAAAAAATATCTAGCTTCTGATTGGTTACAATTCAAATATTTAATCACTAATTAAGTTTCTATCGTTGCCTATATAATGATTTTGATTCTAAGATAGAAGAACCACATGAACTCGATATACCAATTTAATTTATTTAGTAATGACAAATCTTTCAATTTGGTCCCACTACACAAGTTATAGGTCTAACAGAAGTATTAGTTGTCATCTCATAAAATACTTTGAAAACACGGTTATGGTATCAAGATATGCCTCATATATGTGTAAGAAAACCTTTCGATCCAAAGTAATTTCGTGAAGCAGTGATTATCACTAGATTAGATTAAATTGTTGAGGATGCATGCTCTTCCTTAATTAGGAAGCACAATCGAGATTTAGTCCTTCCTCCAAAGAGAATGAAAATAGTTTAGCGCAAATAGATATTTTGAGCCAAGTAAGAAACAAATGGAATAGCTGAAAATACAAAGCATGCATAATTGAAAAATGATTTTCATAAAGCATAGACTACATTAATACCGTCAAAACTAAATTCACATAACCTTGATATTCTTATTACTTGCAACTTTATGCAAATATTGAGATTTTCATGGATTGATTCAAGAATCTAGACGAATATTGTGTTATATGGATATGATTTCTATTGAAATACATAAATTGAACTATTGTAGAACAAATTTGTAAGATTTAATTTGGTGAAGTGTAAGCACCAACAATATTTAGAAATACATCAAGAAAATTGTTAGATCACAAGCCTCAAGTTATCTTTAATCAATCTCTTAATTAAACCAACTTATTATTATTTTTAGCTAGGCACGAGATGTGTGTGAGTTGGCATATTATTCTTTTTCTATGGGATTCAATTTTTTCTTATCTTGATGAATTTGGAAATATAAAATTCATCCCTTAGATTTTAAATTTGGAATCTAAATTTCAACCTCATTCTCATCAAATTTGGAATCTATTAGACTATATATTGTAGCTCTTTCTTTCCATTTAAATGGCCCTTGAATATAAATATTTCTATTCTTATTTGCATATTAAAATTATTGTCTCCTTGTATTTATCTGGGAGAGACGCAGTATTTTAGATTATTTATTAAAATAACATGATAATATTAAATCTTAGATTTCTATCATTTTCTACCTCTTGCTATTGATGTGGCCCCCTCTGGCCCATGTGGACCCTTTTAAATGCCTATTGCTCCTATTCTAATCCATTCTTTGGTGGACGATCTGTCACCTGGTGCCTGAAATGATAGTGTTTCCCGTGGAGTGTTGTTTTTGATAGAAGTAGCAACAAAAAAAAAGGGTGTTGACCCGAAGAACAAAAGGCTAACTATGTAATTAACAAAAAGCTAATCACCACAGAAAGCAGCATTAAGCAGTAATGTCTACCACGATAAAAAAAAAAAAGAAATAGTAAGACAAGCACCACCACATAACCAGAGTTTTGAAAATGTTTAGCTTTAACCTAGCCAAGTGCCATGCAGGGCTTAAAACCAAAATCAGAGTATAGAGCATACAGAAGTAAACAAAATATAACCAAAAAGGAGGCAAGGAAACAACAACAGCCACCATCCTCCTGATCAAAAGCACCCACAACGCTATTTTCTAGTCCATAAGCACTTTGACAGCAAAATGTTAGCCCACTCCTCATTGAGGAAATTGAAGAGCTCTCGGTTACTTTTAACAGCTTCCGTATCCTCCGAGGCCTTCTCATTGAGGAGGCAGAGAGTAGTGGCAGAGGCATGCATTACCTTAAGCGTGAATTTTTTAACATCCTTCAACCACTTGTTTGTGGCTTCCAGGTCCTTGGTGAGTTTAGAGACTGTACTTTCCATGGTATCGACCTGGTACTTAATTTTTCCCATCAGGCCGCTACCAGTGCAACCTTTGTTTTCATTGGGATCTTTTTCCTTCACTTCCTCCTCAGCCACATTAGTTTGGGTATCTCCCTCAAGCTTAATGTCCACCTCATCAGTGTCATTGCCAGGACTCTCTTTGCTAGGAGAGCCAACAGAACCTTCATCCTAAGCAGAAACCTCCTGCTTAGACATGAGTTCTCTAATGGCTCTTTTCCCCTGTTCTTTAGCAAGGTGGGTAGAGCAGCGGGTAGAAGTAAGAAGGGGCTCAGAAGTATGGGCACAGTCCAGGTTAATCAAAATCTTTTTATGCTTCTTGGGAGGGGGCAAAGAGTCATCTCCCAGGTTAAGGGAATGCTTCAGAGAGCTGGGGGTGGGTTGGGTTTCAGCAGACATAGGACTAGAAGCAGGGGTCACATCTCCCATAGACCCAGTGGGAGTGGGGATTCCCTAGTTAAGGGAAACTGATGGTGACACGGGACGAAGAGAGGAGTGTGAAACCTGCGGAGGCAGAGTAGGGAAGAGGGCATGGTGAAATTTGTAAAGGCAGAGGATGAGGCCCTGATGAAGATAAATAGGGTTCTTACCAAGGGAAATGGCTTCATTTACAACCTTCGCATTAGCTTCCAATGAATGCAGCGGGAAAAAAGGAAAGGAAATTAATATCTTGTGGTGGAAATTGTTTAGAAAAGGGAGGTGATAGTTGTAAAACATACCAAATCTTCCCTCCAGAGTGAAATATTTCATCACAAGCTTACACATCTTTGGCCAGAACTTCGGGAGCTCTGCAACAACGTAGCCACCCTTTAGTGGAGGGGGGGTGGCATCATCTTTGAAGAATTGCACAAATTCTTCCTTCGCTTGGGCCTTAGCCATCTTTTTCCACTTCCTACCAGTCGTTGGCATACCTGTAGCCTACCCAATAACCTCTTCATTGACCTGGAAGGTGATGCCATTGATGGTGACTTGCCTATCATTCTAGGTTTTGGCCACCTACCTAGAGATCATCTCATCATGGCCTTGGAGGTGTTCCATGAATAGCAGTATACATCCCTCCTTGTAGAAGTACATAACCATGGGATCCAAGGAGAACTCATCCTTAATCCTGTCCGGCTCGATTCTTCTTTTTTCACCACCCATATTCTTCCTCCCACGCCGCTTGCAGAGGAAACCAGAAGGAAGATTTCTTGCCCCAGCCTCGGCTCTTCAAAAAAACACACAATATAGGTTGTGGATGCTAAAAAGAAAGCCCAATAGGGATTTAGATGTCATGTCAAGTTGCAAAGAGTGATTGAGTCTTTGAATGCCTTAGGGTTTGTAAAGCCTTGCCATGAATGCCACCGTGGTTAAAACATGAGAAGTACATGTTAACCCATGCTTATAATAATAATTATCATGAGAAAAATCTGCATTGTATCTTTCGACAACCTCCAAGGATTTATTGCCCAGAGCCCATTTGAAATAATGATTGTTTTTTAAAGCACGATTCATGGCCACTAGCCACATTGGCCATATCATACCCATTTTGTACTTTGAGTTATGCCCACAATGATCCATGTGGCAGTTAAAAGTCTTTGTGAAAGGGGTCGTAAGAATGTGCTGGCACCCAGCCCCACCACAAGGCATCCCACCCAAGCTTTCCTTTTTAAACTTCATGAGATTCAAAATCAGTTTCTCTCATTTCCCGCCTAAGTAGGTCTTGAGTGTTCTGGGGTAGCTGACTAACAACTCTCCAACACCTAAGCCCATCTAGATGCAAACCGGTAGCAGTCATGGCGTCAGCAACCACATTTCCTCCCCTATAGAGGTGCATGATGGTAACCCTATCCATGCAATCCATAATGCCCCGTATATCTCTCAAAATGCTATCCACTTTCCAACCAGCATTACAGTCACCCTTGGATGCATCAATTATGATTTTGGAATCTCCTTCGATGACAATGTTGGTGCAGCCTATGGACACAACAAATCTCAATCCCCAAAGGAGATCCATGCCCTCTGCCTGGTTGATAGTGTGGTTTTGAAGGGTCCAATATAGGCTGCCAATAAGTGGCCATTGTGATCACGGATGACACCACCACCAGCTTGGAGCTGATTGCAAACCGACCCATCAAAATTCAACTTGTGCCAGGTAGCACGAGGTGGAGGGAGTCCAAATAGTAGCATTTCGAGAAATAACTTTGGTGCTATCAAATTTGGAAAAACCCTTATCCAAACCCCAGTTCATGGCAGTTTTGTGATCCCAGGTTGAAGGTGGAAAACAAAGAGTCTTCCAGTAGAATACAAGTAAGATTTCCTGAAGCAAATTGAGCCCAATTTGAAACACCGCTATGCTATTCAACTCAGTATCTCTGAAGATCCTATTATTACATTCCTTCCAAAGGGACCAACATAAAATAGGTAGAGCCTAGTTTGACATGAGCTTTATTTGAGGGTGGTGGGAAGGAGAGAGCTAGTTATGGAAAAAATCATAGATATCCTTATTAGGGATTCACTGGATGCTAAGGTGAGTTAAAATTTGCTGCCTCACCTTAGATGCAAAATCACAGTGAATAAATAAGTGATTTATGTTCTCCTCTTCTTTCTTATATAAGCATCATCTATTGGCAAGACTAAACCCCCTCTTAGTGAGGTTGTCCAGAGTAAGAATTTTCCCATGTAGCACCGTCCACCAGAAGAAATTGACCTTAGGGATAAGTTGTGGTTGCCACATATTTTTTCAGTAGGTAGTGTCATCAAGAACTATGGTAAGCTAATTATAAGCAAGTTTGACCGTAAATCCACCATGTTGGGTATGACACCAAAGGAGTCTATCAGGCCTATCAAACATGGGAATGCGGACAGAGTGGATTAAGGTATTGAGGTTAGTAGCCAAATTAAGGAGATCCGATATGTCCCTCAAGAAAGGGGTAATATCAATCCATCTACCATTTGTAATGAAATTGGAGACTAGACTACCAACTCCATGGGTAAGAGTGTTTCTTAATTGGGTGAAACGAGTGGCAACAAGAATATCATCAGGAAGCCAAGGGTCCTCCTAGAACTTGATGTCCCTACCATTACCTAATTGCCAAAGAGTCCCTTTCTCCAAAATACTTTTATTCTTGAGGATATTGTTCCATATTTTGGAACCTCTCGGGTGCTCCTATTCCATAAAGAGCTTACAAAAGAGACCCCCATCAAGGTATTTGGCCTCCATAATTTTGCACCACTCAGTAGAACTCGAGACCATATGCCAAGAAAACTTGGAAAGTAGGGCTCTATTGAGATTGTTAATTCTTCTCAGCCCTAGGCCCCCCAAATGTTTAGGTAGGCAGACTTTTTCCCAGCTAACCAAAGGAAGCCTTCTCTTTTCTTTAGACCCTGACCAAAGGAAGGTTCACTAAATCTTTTCCAACTTGTCAGCCATGACACCAAAAATTTTAAAAATGGAAAGGAAATAGACAAGAATTCCTTGAAGAGAAGAAGCAAGGAGTTGAAGCTTACCAGCACTGTTGAGTAGTTTACCTTTCCATCCAGCTAGCTTCCTTTGAGTTCACTCAAGGATGGAGTTCCAAAACTCATTCTTCACATCTTTGACAGTAAGAGGGAGGCCGAGGTAAGTCGCAGGAAGTGAATCAACCTGGTAGCCAAGAATTCTTAGAATCTTTGTTTGAACCATCAAATCAGTATTGAAGAATAATATTCTTCTTTTATGATAGTTTATATGTTGACCTGATGCAGTAGCATATATGTCAAGCATAATTTTCCACTCCCTGGCTTCCAGAACTAGGGAGGTACCAAAGAAGAACGTGTCATCCACAAACTTCTGCAGGACTTCAAGAGGAAGGCTGGAGGCAAGTTTGATCCCCTCAATTTTTCTAAACCGTGCTAGGTGCATCATGTTATGGCTCAGTACCTTAGCTAGAAGGATAAAAGGATAGGGAGATAGAGGGTCCCCCTGGTGAAGACTCTTAGCAGGAGAAAATTTAGTAGTTGGTTTGCCGTTGAACAACATAGAGAATCTGACAGTTTTGGTGTAGGCTTTTATCAAAGTTAAGAAGTCTTGAGAAAACCCAAAGGAGGTGAGGACCTTATAGAGGAAGTTCCAGTTAACTTTATCATAGGCTTTAGAGATGTCAAGCTTAAGTGCCATACTGGAAGCCTTGCTATGAGAGATAGAGTGCATAATTTCATGGGTGGTGATGGCAGCATCCAAAATTTGTCTACCAGGGAGAAAACCTTTTTGATTGGGGTTAATGACTTTACTGAGAAGGGGTTTGATTCTACTAACCAAAATCTTAGAGAAGATTTTTTACAAGGTATTACAGAGGATGATGGGTTTGAATTCATCCATAGTTTTGGGCTTGGCACATTTTGGCACCAGGACAATGAAAGTGTCATTGAGCTATTTGAGGATTTTCTTAGTTCTGAAAAAATCCCTAGCAGCATGTATCACATCATAACCAACAATATCCCAAAAATCTTGAAAAAAGGCCAGGGGAAAGCCATCAGGGCCAGGGGCTTTGAAGGGTTTCATGGAGAACACAACTTTACGAACTTCTTCATCAGTGACTCTACAAAGTAGGGAGTTCTTGTTGCTGTCAGTGATCACCTTCAGCAATATAGAGATAAGCTAATTTTGGAGGGTTTCAAAATTTCCTATATTCATGTCAACAAATGAGTTGACAAAGTAGTCCATATCTAGATTCTCCAGCAAAGTAGGGTTAGAGATCTCAATCCCCCTATTATCCTTAAGAGTGCTGATAGGTTGTTAATTGGTGGAAGAAAGATCGTTCTTCCTCCTCTCAAAATCTTCCCTAAGTTATGGGTGAAATTTCTACTCACCCTTGATGTGGGTTGCTATTTTTTCTCCTACAGTGTCGTAAGTGTTCTGTTAAGGCCTTTGTTGTTTGTGGTCTTCTCTTGAGCAATTGTAAGTGGCATGTTCGGCTTGTCTTTCTATAGAGTTAGCACCCTTGTTGTTTTTCTTTTATAATAAAACATATGATATTAAATCATGTCAATAGGTACAATTTAATTCAATTTGGTATATTAGTACCAGTTTTTTCCCTATGACTCATAATCTTGAAAATCAAAGGGTCACATATTATAAGAGTGAAATCTAAATAAACAAATAAATATTATGTTACATTTAGGATACTCTGTTTAGGATTTTATTTCATCCAAATTGGACATTGTGAAATCCAATACCGATTTTTTTGCTTGTAGATTTCTATGCTTTTGGTGCTGTTCATTGTACTGATCTTGTTTAACAATGTTTTTGGGACTGATCATGGTATTGCTTATTTTCCATGTGTAGCTTCATTTGTTTTCTCTTCTATTCCTTCATTCTAATCAGCTCTCTTATTGTTTAATTATCTAAATTATTGTTTGTCCATGCAATGTAAATACAAATTTGAGATGAGTAAGATTCCACACTTGAGATAGGAAAAAACTAAATATAACTGCAATTCCAATCAGTGTTGGAGACTGAATTTGATTATTTGTATAATGTGCAGATAGTTATGCTTTCTTACAATAGATCGTAAATATCTTTTCGTTAAATAACATCAAAATTACAACAAAAATAACCCAAGAGTAAGAAGGATTACAATGCTGAAAATATTATCAGCAGAAGTTAATGATAGCCATGAAGAGATCATTATTGTGGATGGAGGAGGATTTTGGTTAAGAGAGGGAAAACCTCTTTAAAATTGTGCAGCACACTTTGACAGTTATAGCAATGGATGTCGCATATATCACTCTACCCATAAAATGAGTTCTAATGCTTTTTCTCCAACCAATCAAAACACAAGATATAATAATTAGACAAAAATAAAGTAGATAAGAGTTGAAATAAATCTCATCCATTTTGAAAAAATAGATAAATAAAGCACCTATCTATCCATATATTTTGGGCACTTTTATGATTTGGTGGCTAAGTGGTGGAGAGAGGGTGGCCCAGCTTATGGCACGACTATGTTTGTCTTTAAGAAGAAACTTAAATATGTCAAATATCATCTTAAGAGATGGAATACTTCTTGCTTTGGGAACCTTCACTCTAGAAAGAGGAATGCTCCAGATCATCTTGTAGTGATTACTCACCAAATCAGGGACTTTGGCCTTACAGAGGCTCTTGGCAGGGCAGAATCCCAGGCTATGTCGGATGTGGAAGAATGGGAACTTCGGTAAGAGATTTACTGGAAACAAAAGGCTCGCATTAATTGGTTGCAGGAAGGGGATAGAAATACTACTTTTTTCATCATTATGTTCAGGCTCGTCGTAATAAAGGGTATATTTCTTCTCTTGTTACTACAAAAGGACTTCAGATTTCCTCTCAGTCTGCTATGACCAAGGAAGCCCTTCAATTTTATTCTACCCTTTTTGCTGAGGATTCTCGACCTGCTACTGAGGAGGAGAACTCAATTCTTTCTTGCATTCCTTCTCTTATCACTAGCGCAATGATTGATTCTCTTATTCGTCCAATTTTGATGTCAGAACTTGAAGAAGTTGTGTTTGGGATGAATAAAGGTAAAGCTCCAGGCCCATATGGCTTCCCTGTGGAATTCTTTCAGGAATTTTGGGAAATTATTAATATGGATCTCTTGGAGGTGGTGAAGGAATCCCTTCAGAATAAGCAAATTCTTCGTGCATTGAACTCTACTTTACTGACTCTTATCCCCAAGAAAGAAGGTGTTGACAATCTTGACTCCTTTCATCCTATTGCTCTTTGTAATGTTGTGTACAAAATTATCACCAAGTTGATTGCTGAAAAACTCAAGATATGCCTTCCAGTTGTGATTTCTAAGGAACAAGGTGGTTTTGTGGCTAGTAATAAAATTCTTGATGGGATTGTTATTGCTTCTAAAATTATTCATTCTATGCACACTTCAAAAGAGAGAGCTATGTTCATTAAGTTGGATATGGCTAAGGCTTATGACATAATCAAATGGATTTTTCTCCAAAAGATTCTCTTGGCCTTTGGTTTCTGCCAATAGTGGGTGAACTGGATTATGAGTTGTGTTACTTCGACTTCTTTTTCTATTCTTGTGAATGGTGTTCCTTCAGAACCCTTTGGTGCCTCTAGAGGACTTCACCAAGGGGACCCTATTTCACCTTACCTCTTTATCATTATGGCTGAGGGTTTGGGCCACTTTCTTAAGCTTCATGCTCACCAGGGTCTAATTCATGGGTGGAAATGGGATGTTGGCTTGCCTCCTCTTTCACATCTTTAGTTTGTGGATGATACTTCGTTTATGGGATAGGCTTGTCTTCAAGAAGCTACTTCTTTCAGACATGCTTTGGATGTATATCTTGCAGCTTTGGGTTAGAAAGTTAATGAGAAAAAATCCTCCATTTTATTCTTCAATACTCCCCAGGCTATTCAGAGGCGTATTTCTGTTATTTTGAGGTTTTAGATTGGGTCTCTTCCCTTTGTTTATTTGGGTATTCCTCTTACTATTGGTAGACATCCTAGATCTTCTTGGAAAGTTTTGCTTGATAAAATTTGACAAAAGGTTAATCATTGGACTCATCGATGGCTTTCAACAACTGCTCACTTGACTTTGTTAAAGTCGGTTATTCAAGCCCTTCCTATTTACAAGTGTTTTGTTTAGGCTGCTCCTATGTATTTTCTTCAGGAATTTGATGCTCTGTCTCGTCAATTCCTTTGGAGTGGGAACCTTTCATCTTCTAAATGGAGCATGGTTAAATGGGAAATAGTGTGTAGACCTCAAAAGGAGGGTGGCCTGGGTTTACAATTAGCTATTTTAAATGGACAGGTTCTCGCTGCAAAGCTTTATTGGCATTGGTGTACTAACCAACATCAACTTTGGGCTCGCATTCTCACCCATAAGTATTTTATAGATATTGATGTGGTTGAAGTTCACCACTTTCCTCTAGAAGGGAGAGGATCCATGATCTGGAATACGTTAAATTTTGGAGCACAGTTGGTTAAAGATGGTCTCTTTTGGATTTTTCATTTAGGATCACAAGTTCTATTTTGGCTTGACTCTTGGGATGGGCACCCTCCTATCCTTTCCACTCATCCTTAGCTCCATGCCCTCTATCAAAATTTTAGTGCTGCTAGTTGGGACATAGTTGATTTTATAAGATAGGGTGTGCTAGAGGTTTGGCTCCTTCCTTTCATTGGAAACACCCTTCTGAATGGCCTCCAGAAGGTTCTAAGGTGGATAGGAAGGAGCTGTTTCATATTTTGCAGTCTCGAGAGTGTACTACTTTGGTTGGTAATGATGTTCTTGCTTGGGACAGTGAGGATTTGTCTCGAAAATTTTTAGTGTCTGCTGGTTATGGTGAGCTTCTCTGGTAGACTTTGGGGGACATTCAAGTGCCTTGGTGGAAGCAATTCTGGTACAAGTTTTCTTGGCCCAAATGCAATTTTTTTATGTGCTTGGTGGTTCATAGTTAGTGCCTTACGTGGGATAATTTATGCAAGTTTGGCTTCCATGGACCCTCAATGTGTGTTCTATGCCAGACTAGTGAAGAAAATGTCTCTCATCTCTTCTTCCAATGCCCTTTCACTAGACATATTTGGCACTCTTGGTGGAATGTGTGGAACCAATCTTGTTGGCATGTTTCCTCACTGGTAGATTTCTTTTCTCATTGGGGTAAGGCTCTTGTCAAGACTTCATTTCTTTAAGTTGCTTGGACTCTTGGACCCTCTTTTATTATTTGGCATATCTGGTTGGAGAGGAACTGTCGTATCTTTAAGGATGAATTGTTGGAGGCTCCTCACTTATGGTGGAAAATTCTCCATTCTTTGGGGGAAACTATTTTTGCAAAATGTGACACTTCTGAGGCAATGGAACTAGGGGAGGATATTTTCAATAACCTCTTGAATATCCCCCCCTCACATGGAAAACTACTAAGAAAGATGTGTAGACATCCCTTGTGAAAGATAAATAGGGTGGGGAATTGGAGTGCCCCTCCGCAGGGTATTCTTAAAATCAACACGGATGGGTCTTCCAAGGGCAATCCAGGGTCTGCTGGCATTGGTGGTGTTGGCAAAGATAGTAAGGGGGATGTTCAGTTTGTGTTTTCAATTTATAAAGGTCACCACACTAACAACCTGATGGAGGCCATAGCCATTTTGTATGCTGTGAAGAATGCTTGTGACCTTGGTTGGAGAAGGCTTATCTATGAATCCGACTCTCAAGTGGTGATACGTCTTTTAAATCAGAAACATTCTAAAGTTGTTAGTTGGAAGTTAGCTTTGATTGTGGACTAGATTCATAATTTGTGTACTTCTTTAGAGTCTATTACTTTCACTCATATTCTCAGGGAATGGAATAGTGTTGCCGATTGTCTGGCGAAGTGGGCTTTTGACCATATGTGTAATTGGAACATTGTTGATAAGACTCAACTTTCGATGGGCTTGTCCCATAAACTTGATCACTTGGTTGATCTTGACAGGGCTATTTGATGCCCTTTCTCTATTTATTCTTACTTCTCTTTCAGTTTGAATAAATTTTGACCCCTCTTTTATTTAAGAAGAGAGGCATATCAGATTTATAATGCCCATAAGTGGCAAGTGACTGCAAGTGAAATTATTTTAGTTTTAACATAGCTAAAGTTCCATCTAAGACAAAAGTATGAAAATTTGATATCTCCTTATATTTACTATAATTTATCATGCTTCATAATGGTTTATTTTCTTCACAAGACAAAGAAACTATTTAGAAAGTTTGAACATTTCAAGGCCTTCATTGAGAGATAGATAAGAAATGATATCAATTTTTCTAACATTAATAATGAAAATGACTACATGTTAACAACTTGTTTGAGAAATTCTATGGTGTCAAATAAATTAATCTGCATAGCACTATTCCACATAGAAAATAATATAATAGAATTGTAGAAAGAAAGAATAAATCAGTGAAAGAAATGAAAAAATACATGATATTATTTAATAAAGTACATGATCATTATTAGCTACATATAAAACCACACTCAATATAAATCCTTAGGAGGAATCACTCTATTCAAAATTAAAAATTGTTGAAAACCTTTAAATTAAGAACTTTATATCTGATGGATCCACTTTATATCTTATGCATCCCAAGACTGGTATCATATAAATTTAAATAAATGTAAGACCATGGAACCTAAAACTGATCCTTGTATATTTGTATATTTTTTGTTATTTTGATGGGATCAAATGTTTTCAGCTTTCAGATCTTTACAAAAATCCTTCCCTTATTATTGAAATTTCTCAATCACACTCCACAAAAAATATGATCTAGTTCATATCTAGATAATGATTTTGATTCTAAGATATAGGACTCACATGAACTCGATATACCAACTTAATTTATCTAGTACATATGCCTACTCCCATAATAACAAATCTTTCACTTCGGTCCCATTACACAAGTTATAGGTCTAATATAAGTATTAGCTAGCATCCCATAAAATACTTTGAAAACATGGTTATGGTATCAAGATATGTCATATATGTGTAGGAAAACCATTTGATCCAAATTAATTTCAGGAAGTAGTAGTTATCACTAAATTCTAGATTAAATGATTGAGAATGCATGCTCTTCCTTAGTTAGGAAGCACAATTGAGATTTAGTCGTTCCTCCAAAGAGAATGAAAATGGTTCAGTGCGAATAGATATTATGAGCCAAGTAAGAAACAAATGGAATAGCTTAAAATACAAAGCATGTATAATTGTGAAAGGATTTTCATAAAGCATAGAGTACATTAATACTATCAAACCTAAATTCACATAACCTTGATATTCTCATTAATTGCAACTCTATGCAAATATTGAGATTTTCGATGGATTGAGTAAAGAATCTAGATAGATATTGTGTTTTGTGGATATGATTTCTATTAAAAGACATAAACTCAACTATTCTAGAACAAATTTGTATGATTTGATTTGGTAAACTGTAAGCACCAACATTATTTAGAAATATATCAAGAAAATTGTTAGATCACAAGCCTCAAGTTATCTTTAATCAATTCGTTATTTAAACCAACTTATTATTTTTATTAGCTAAGCAGGAGATGTGTGTGAGTTGGCATACTATTCTTTTCCTATGGGATTCAAACTTTTTCTTATCTTGATGCATTTGGAAATATACAAGTTTAGATTTTAAATTTCAACCTCATTCTCATCAAATTTGGAATCTATTAGACTATATATTGTAGCTCTTTCTTTCCATTTAAATGGCCCTTGAATATAAATTTTTTTTTTTTTTTTTTTTTGATCGATGAAGGGCCAAAGCCGAGATTTTTATATATATAAATATAAACATAAATTAAAAAAGTATCTATCATCAGTTCAAGCCCACTATTGCAGGGCCTAATGTTCAGAATAAAATCATTTCAACTTTCAACAACAGTAATCGACTGATACTAATGTTTACTTCTAATTTCTTTAGTACAGAACACTAAGGATAGCCATGAAAACCAGTACAAATCACCGCCTAAAAAAAGCTTCTCGAGCTCAAAAACCTACTCCACTAGGTACAAACATCACTGAAAATAGTCACTGAGCCCCTCAGATCAGTCTACAATAACTGGGCCACCAAACCAGTTGGAAACCGCTGCTAAAGCCATCAATTTTGGTACTTCCTGTCGCAAAAATCCTCTGCAAATTTGAACTTGAAATGCAATGGTCATCCTCAAGGCACCAACAGTCTATCAATGGTCAACATCTGAACTAAGATCTACTTTATATCACCACCGTTAGATCATCATGTTTCACGTGCTTGGCAACTTTAACTCCGCAACACCGACATTCCCTTAATGGTTGTCGCATGATCTCATAGTTTGAAAATGGCTTATGCGAACATGCGACAACCCAAAAACCTTCACCACCATTACTTGCCCTTGGCTATGGGACCCACGATGCATATCCATCTCAACGCTTGCTGGTCAATCAGAAAGGGACATGACGACAAGACCCGACACACAGACCCACCTTTAATTCTGCAACAGCATCTTTCAATAGTTGTCGCATGATCACATAGCCAGGAAAAGGGCTATGTGAACATGCGACACACCATAGCCCTTTACCACTGTTAACCACCGCCGCATAAAGTTACCACAAAGGGCTTGTTGCATGATTTCATAACACAAAACTGGCTCATGCAAACATGTGAAAAACCTCCAGCACTCACCACAAACCTTAGGGCCCACTTTATCTGTGAACTGTCAAGAACTTTGGCTGGGCCCACATCAGGAAGATCAACGGTCATCGCATCTTTGCATAGACCTCCAAGACTCTACCAGAACATGCACCCACCATTAGATCATCCATGCTATGACCCAACTGAAAATTTTGGGCCCACCGATGTGTCAACATTCCCTTTCCAGCTCAGCTAATCACAACCTAACACCTCGACAATGAATCATCACGCGGTCCCACTGTAGACAAACCATCGGCATCTAATTGGATAGTGGGCACATGATCGCATGGAGTGAAAATATTCCATGCGATCACACGCCGATCGTCGATCAAAATCTCTAACACAAGCCCTGCTACAACACTCCACCTCATATTTTCCTTATCAAACGGTGGGCGCATGATCACATAGGTTGAGAATATTTCATGCGATCACATGCCAACCGTTGATCAAAATCTTTAACACAAGCCCCACTGACAACACTCCACCTCTTTATTTCCTTCAGCCAATAGGGGAGCGCCATTTGTGCATACGTGTCACCTTGGACCCACAGTTTGGAACCCTACACCATAAAGAAGAATCAACGGCTGGCGTGATTTCACATAGCTCTAAAAAATCCCTTGCACTTTAGTGACCACTGTTGATGCTCTGACATGTTACGACCCTCTAACACATCTAGAAACTAGGTCCCACCATTGAGATTCAGCAACAAAGGCAAACTCACAGTCGCTGGATAGACTTTCTTCATTCCCTGACCTAGTGACGACTAACATGATAAAGAGTTGGGCCCCACACAATCGTAGCAGCGCACATAGGAAATGCTAGTGTCAGAGATTTAACTACGCAGAGGCAAATGATCGAAAACAACTAAGGTTTTTGACGCCAGAAGATAATTCATGTCCGGACGCCGACACTCTTCGATGGACAATAGATATCTGCTCCTCTTGTGCTAATCCTACTCCTCATTTAATGTTCTAAACTCCTACACGTGCTATGCGCTATGAGAGAAGACACCCATCTTATCACCACAAGGAGCCGTTTTGTCAACTTCTGAGGCAAAAATATATCAGGACCTGATTTGACCATTTTGATTTAGTGGTTAGATTCAATGAGCTCCGTTGAAACTCCATTGATGTCGTATAGAATTTTCAATTTTTTTCCTCTAGCTACCAAGTCAACCAACTCATCCGCTTCAGTGTTTCCTTCTTTGAAAGTATGGTTAATGGTTTTCAATTCAAAATTATCCATTAACTGTAAGATTACCTCTAAAACTTCCATAAGATGCCAATTTGGGGTTGATTTGACTTTGATTGCATTGATGGTAATCAGTGAGTCTCCCTCAATTTCAAGCTTTGAGATCCCTGCTTCCGGAGCTAGTATCAGTCTAGACAATAGTGCTTTAAATTCTGCCATATTGTTGGTATCTTTGGGTAATGGTATGGCCTGTTTGGCAATCACATTCCCAATTGTAGTGCATATGATGCATCCTGCTCCTGAGGGGCCTGGGTTACCTTTAGAAGCTCCATCAAAATTTAATTTTTACCATCCAATTGGTGGGGGTTTCCAGACACATGCCTTCCTTAGCTCTTGATTTCTTCTATATCCTCTGCCTATGGTGATTGGAGTTTTTAACCCAAACCAATTTTTTGTCATCTGATCATCCCAACTGGTAAAGAATTTGTGTTGTGTTGATTGAGTTTGGATCCAGGAATTCATTACCTCAACTATGGCTGCCTCCAATTTGTTAATTATAGTTTCAAATTTCAAAAAATTATCCTAGAATAATCTTCTATTCCTTTCTTTCCAAATCTCCCAAATCAGAATTGATGGAGAGATCATCCATAGATTACTGAATAAACTTCCTCCCATGATTCATGGCCATGATATCAAAAGCTGGAGTAAATTATTTGGGGGGGGCTAATGACCATCCTAATCTTGAATAAAGCTAGTACCAAAAATCTTTAGCCAAGGGACAAGATAATAATAGATGATTTACGTCCTCTTCATTCTTAAAACACATAATGCATCTACATGGACCCTAATATACCATCTTAATAAATTTATCTACAGTTAAAATTCTACCTTGGGATGCCACCCACATAAATAACTCAGCTTTTGGGAGTCCAACCTTGTTCCAACATAATTGTGCTAGGATCTCTTCTATTTTAGATGTGGATGATTTGGCTATAAGATTGTAACCCTCTTTGACACTGTAGGATCCTCATTTTGCCCCATTCCAAATGATTTCATCTTTTCCTTGTTTGAGAAGAAAGGGCCTATCTTTGATCAATGTTTTGAGCTTATCTACCTCTCTTGCATCTAATTGAAGTGATGAGAAGTCTTTCCACTCCCAAGAACCATCTATAGCAACAGAGGACGAAGGAATGATATAGTCACTAAGATATGGTCCCCAGGATGAAGTGCAAATATGACTAATCTGATTGGGGCCTAACTGTGAATTGATGGTTGGATGCCCACCCCAAGAGTCTTCCCAGAATCTTGCTTCCTTTCCTTCTTTGATATTCCAAGATATGTTATTGTTAATAATATGTCTTGACTTAGCTATGAAGTTCCATATTCTCGAGCCTTTTGGGAACTCTTTAATTTTGACTATATCTTCCTTATTAAAGTTGCCTAAATATTTAGCTCTGAGAATTCTAATCCATTTGAAATCCTGATTATTCACAATTTTCCAATAAAACTTTGCACCTAGAGCTTGGTTCTGCCACAATTGATTTTTAATGCCAGTGCCACCAGAAGATTTCAGTTTACATATTTTATCCCAAGAGATTAATGCAAATTTCCTCTTAGTATCTATACCCTACCAAAAGAATTTCCTATGTTTCTTCACCATATCCATATATCCCTCTATGGTAAGTGAAAGGCAAGACATTAGGTATATTAGTATTGCTGATAATGTTGCTTTGATCATGACTAATCTCCCGGCCCAAGATAGCCATCTGATTTTCCAATTATCCATCTTCCTGTCCATCTTTTCATTGAGAAGTTTCCAAACTGATGCTGTTTTGAGGGATTTGTCAATCGGGATGCCCAGGTATGGACATGGGAGAGAGCCTGATTTACATTCCAGAATTTTTACAATTTTCTGTTGCGTTTTCTTTTTTGTGTGAAAGAAGAAGACCACTGATTTCTCTTTATTGACTAGTTGCCCTGAAGCTTGTCCATAGTGATCTAGTATCTTGGAAATCTGCTTAGCTTCCTGGATACTCCCCTGACCCATGAGAATAATGTCATCTGCAAATTGTTGATGAGTAACTGGTCGAATGGTTGAGGATATTGCAATGCCATTGATTAGGTTTTGATCCTGCATACTGATCATACTTCTCTCTAATGCCTCAGCCATAATTATGTATAAAAATGGCGATAATGGATCTCCTTGTCTGATGCCATTAGAGCCTTAAAAGAAGCCTTGTGGTGATCCATTCACCAAGACAAAGAATTTAGGAGTTGAAATACAATAAAATATCAAATTGATCCATGCTTTAGAAAACCCAAATCACTCCATACATTTAATCAAGAATCTCCAATTGACCTTGTCATAGGCCTTCTTGATATCCAATTTTATAATCATGCTGGATTGCTTATTATGCTAGATAGAATGTATTGCTTCTTGGGCTATGATTATCCCATCTAGAATTGATCTACCCGGGACAAAACCGGTATGTTCCTCCCCAATTAGTTTAACTAAGACCTTTTTTAGTCTATTTGCTAGAGCTTTAGAGAGAATTTTGTAAATTGTGTCACAGAGAGCAATTGGTCTGAATTCATCCAAATTAATGACTTGTTCCTTTTTAGGTATTAACACTATGAAAGTATTGTTGATTTCAGTTAGAAATCTACCTAAAGCTCTTGCGGCTTCCAAAGCATCAGTGAGTTCGTTGCCCAAAGTGCTCCAACAATGAAGGAAGAAGCTTGGAGGAAAGCCATCCAGTCCTGGAGCTTTGTCTGGAGCCATTGGAAGATAGTATGCCATATTTCTTCTTCCTGAAAGGGTTTGGATATCATCTAATTATCTGCATCAGTAATGATATTTGGGATGTTTTCTAATAACCCTTGTTGAATCCCCAAGGGAGTTGAGATAGAAGAATTGAGAAGCTGAGAGTGATATCTAGTGATTTCTTTGATGATCTCCATCTGATCCTCCAATATAGAGCTAGCAACATCCTTGAGTTGAGAAATCCTATTAATGCCTCTCCTCTGTTTTGTACTTGAGTGAAAAAAATTTGTATTCTTTTCTCCTTCAGCTAGCCAAGACTCTCTAGATTTTTCTTTCCAGTATATTTCTTCTTTAGCTAGGATATCTTCCCAATCCCTTAAGAGAGATTTTTTTTCTAAGTAACTGTCATCGTCCAATCCCGATTGCATTATTTTTAGATTCAGATTCTCCAATTTTTGTTCAATCTCCAATTTTGATGCAAAGATGTTGTTAAAATGAGTTCTATTCCATATGAGAAGGTTTTGGTTGATGTATTTCAGTTTGGAGACAAAGCAGAATAACTTAGAACCCTCAACTTTCAAATCCTTCCACCATTCATCTATGAGCTCCAAGAAATTCTCCTCTTTAAGCCACATATTTTCAAATTTAAAAGGATATCCCAAGGGTCTATTGGCCTTGAGAATGTTAAGTTGAATAGGGAAGTGATCAGATCCTGAAATTGGAGTGATAGAGGCTTTTAAGTCAAAAGGGAATTCTGTAAGGTCTCCTTTAAATAGAAAATGATCCAGTTTTTCTGAGATGTTGCATATGCCCATTCTTCAGTTTGACCATGTGAAGGAGCCATTTTGCAGCTCCACCTCCATAAGAAACTCTTTTTGTAACCAATCCCTAAAATCATTATGTGAGTGAGAGGTTCTTAGAGATCCCCCTAATTTATCTAATGCATGAACTATAGCATTGAAATCACCCCCCACTATAAAGTTGTCCTCTGGCCATTGAGCAAAGCAATTAGAGATTTCTGCCCATAATTCTACCTTCTCCTTGTGTGAGATGGGGCCATATACATTCACTGTATGAATATTTAAATTGGATTTGGTGCTAATTAGGTTCCCAGCTATCCAATTTGGTCCATGATCCATTGGAATGAAAGAAGAAAACCTGGAATTCCATAAGACCGATAAGCCACCTGAGGATCCTATTGCATCTACACTATGAGCCTTCCAATCTCCTAAATTCTTGGTGAAGATTTCCAATTGCTCTTTATCCATCTTTATTTCTTGAAGTAGAACTAATTTTTCTTTGGATGATATGATACAACGTTTGACCAAACGCTGTTTGTTAGGGGTATTTAGGCCCCTAACATTCCGGGAGATGATTCTCATTGCAATTTAGGAAGGAACTTCCCCTTCCCTACATTAATGTATGACATTATTTTGGTTTGATCTGATTCCTCTCCAACTTCCTTCCTGAGTGATGCATTAGATTTCCTTCCTCTCTCCTGCTTTTTGATCTTTCCACAATCCATGTGACAATCTTGAATAGATTGCACTAGTCCTAGGTTGTTGCATTTTGGTGAAAAATCTTGCCGGTGATCTTCCTCTAATTCTTCTTGGGTGAGCACTGAGATGTCTATTAGTCTTTCTTCATCCTCAATATAATCCTCATCTAGTAGCCTTTCCACATATGTTAGCTTCTGAGTATCCCCAGTTGGTTGTTCTAATGTTGTATCACCAAAAAGATCATAAACTACCTGAAGTTTTGGGGAGATTTGTGTTTCGTCATACACTTGAGAAGGTACACCTCTGTCCGATTGTAGATTATTAATTCTGAGGTGATCCATATTTTCTTCTAATGGTTTGAGATTAATTAACCCTCCTTTGACTCTAAATGTGGATGAGGTTTTCTCCATTTGAGGGGCTAGCAACTTAGTCATCTCTTTTTGTTCTTTGGGTCTCAATCTATAGGATGTTCTCCACCCTGAGTATGAAGAAGATGATGAATCAGGAGTTTGAAGGTTAACCCCTTGAAAGATTGGAGAAGAAGATGTTGTGGCCGAGCTTTTTGTTTTGGTTGAGGCTTTGAGGTCACATAACTTAATCTTAAGAATGTCATCTTCTTCTATTGCTTCTTCTGCATTTAAGTTTTCCTTTTCCAAATCAATTGAGGACATCGGCTTCTCCAACAGCATCTCCATTGGCTATAGGGGTCAATCTGAAGATTCCTCCTCACACATTACTTGATCTTCTATTTCCTCTATCAAATCCAATTGGACTTCTGATACCCATTGAAGAATGATTTGTTGTAAAGTTAAAGGATTGAACCTGAAAGGCTTTAAGGAAATGGCCTTATGCAAGGCAAAAAAAGGAGATGATTCAGGAAAGCATCGAAAACCCAGAATCAAGGGAGAAATATGAGGGAGCCCTGGGTCCTAAAGACTCTTGATTGAAAGAGTATCCTGGCAACTATTGGAAGCCTTGTTTTGATAAGTTATTGCAAGACCGGGATGATGGGGTTGTTTTACAAACCTGTGCATGACCCAACCTAACACTCGGATAAAAGACTCCAAGACCGTTGACTCTTCCCAGCTTGAATGGCCACCTCGAACATTGTGGTTCAACGACTGTTCTGATACTTCTATAACTTCTGAATGTAATTCTCCAGCCATCTCCATTTCTTGATGAGAAAATGAGAGATTGGTATTAGCTTCTTGATCTCTTACCAAACCTGAATGGAGCTCCCTGATTATTTTATTCACCTCCATCTCCTGGTGTCTTTTCTCAGATATGGGAAGATTCTCAACCCCTTGGGTAATGAGTTGAATCCAATTGCCCTGTTTTGAAATAATTTTAAGTGAAGCAGGGAATTCCCATTCTAGACTTGCAAGCAAACATATCTTCATAGAAGCAGAAGAGCAGTCTATGTGATGGTTGAGATAAATTCTTATTTTATTGGCCAGGATATGAATGATCTCTTTTCCTCTGTATTCCATAGGTAAGTTTTGTAGTGTGATCCACTTGGGTATGAACCTGATGACATTATCCTTGCTGTTGAAGTTGGGCATCCAGTATTACATATGTAGACCCTATGATTTGTAGAACCATTTTTTGTTTCAGAAAATCTTGTCTCAAGACATTTTATCCTCAAAAATGACCAGAAAATATCCTAGTTCATTATCTAAAGAGTAAATCTGGATAGAATTCGACCAGTTTGTAGATACCCAACTGTGGAATACACCATATTCCATGTTGATTTTCCAGAATTTGCAAATGATTGCGTATTTGAAGAGGTATGCCTTCCTCTTAGCTAGCATTTCCTCTGGAAAGGTGATCGAAGGAGTTTGGTCTCTTGTTGATACTGGCTTCTCCATTGCAATATGTAAAGAATCTACCCTATTGCCTTCTCCATCCTGGTCCAATGGAGCTTCTTTGAATCCATTTCGGGTATCTTCCTTGTGGATTGGTCTCCAAATCTGAAGCCATTTTTTAGAAGCTCCCCAACTCTAGGGATTCCGGTTCAGGTTCCCTAACAAGGCAAGTCTTCTTCTATGAATCTTCCAATAAGTGTCCGTCCAGGCTTTTTTTGGCAGAGGAGGATTGATCGGAATGCCCCTTGAAGATGTTGGGAATATGGGTATTAAGTTGGGATTCAGAGTATTATCTCTCCCTGATGCAGGGTTGAACCTAGTTTTTGAAAACTTAAAAAAAGACCGATTATTCACTACGGCGCGAAACTGAGGAATTTTGTTATGGGATCCCCTATGCAGATGAATCTATTTTATTATGTTGGAACGGTTGAGTTCTGTTGTATTGACGAGAGTGACGTACCTGAGAGATTCCCTGCTTGTCACGGTCTGCATTCCAGTTCTTCTCCCAGATGTGAGGCCATCGCCTTCTCTGGTCTGCTTCCTTCTTCCTTTCTGAGGGCCATTTTCCCTTCCATCTTTGGTATCTTCTCTCCTCATGGAAACCGTTAGTGTTTCTGCGGAAGCTTGCAATGGTCACCATTTCTAATATTTCTATTTTTATTTGCATATTAAAATTATTAATCATTGTATTTTTCTGGGAAAGAAGTAGTATTTTAGAGTATTTATTAAATATAGCATGATATTAAATTTTAGATTTCTATCATTTTCTGCCTCTTGCTGTTGATGTGGCCCCCTTTGGCTCAGTGGACCCTTCTAAATGCCTATCGCTCCTATTCTAATCCATTCTTTGGTGGACGATGTGTCACCAGGTCAACATTTTACTCCTTGTGTTGATAGTCCAACTGAGGGGATTTTCCCCCTCTTCCCCTTGTGATGGTGCCCCAAATGATTGTATTTTCTGGACTATTGTTTGTTGGTGGAAGAAAGATCATTCTTCCTCCTCCCAAACTCTTCCCTCTTCCCTGAGTTATGGGTGAAATTTCTACTCACCCTTGATGTGGGTTGCTATTTTATTGCTTACTGTGTTGTAAGTGGTCTATTAAGCCTTTTGTTGTTAGTGGTCTGCTCTTGACCAGTTGTAAATGACATTTTTGACTTGTATAATATTCAATTTAGTATATTATTATCACTTTTTTTCCTAGACTAATAATCTTGAAAATCATAGATCACATATTATAAGAGTGGACTCTTAGAAACAAATAAATATTATGTTACATTTAGAATACTCAGTTTAGAATTTTATTTCATCCAAATTGAACATTGTGAAATCCAATAACGATTTTTTTTCTTGAAGTTTCTATGCTTTTGGGGCTGTTCATTGTACTAATGTTGTTTCAATGTTTTTGGGACTGATCACTGTGTTGCTTCTGTTGTTTTCTTTTCCATGTGCAGCTTCATTTGTTTTCCCTTCTATTCCTTTTATTCTAATCATCTTTATTGAATATGAAAAAAACTATATATATTTTATTCTAATCAGCTCTATTGAATATGAAAAAAAAAAAACTTATTGCTTTTGTTCTATTTTTACGAAAATAAATTCTCATTGGTTAAATAATCTAAATTTATGTTTGTCCATGCAATGTAAATACAGGTTTGAGATGAGTAAGACTCCACATTTCAGATAGGAAAAAACTAAATATAACTGCAATTCCAATCAGTGTTGGAGATTGAATTCGATTATTTGTATAATGTGCAGATAGTGCTGCTTTCTTACAACAGATCGTAAATATCTTTTCGTTAAATAACATCAAAATTACAACAAAAATAACCCACCAGTAAGAAGGATTACAATGCTGAAAATATTATCAGCAGAAGTTAATGATAGCCATGAGGAGATCATTATTGTGGATGGAGGAGGATTTTGGTTGAGAGAGGGAAAACCTCTTTAAAATTGTGCAGCACACAGCTTTGACAGTTATAGCAGTGGATGTCGCATATATCACTCTACCCATAAAATGAGTCCTAATGCATTTTCATCAAGAAAAATCCGAACTTTTTATAGAACCCATCTCCTAAAATCTCTTGCAACGAACACTGCACGCACAATAACTAGTACACCAGATGTATATGGTTTGACATAAGCGGCATCTACTACTACACCTGTCCTTGTGTGTTGCAAAATTTTGAAGCAGTATAAAATAACCTTGGAAGCGTTTACCATCCTCAGCATGCAGATTTTTCCTCTCTCAACGATAATCCTTCCAGTATCTGCGTCCACAATAATGATCTCTTGTTAGTTTTCTATGATTTCAGATCTCAACTGTTGCATCAGTACAAACATGATTAAATGAAATCTTGACAATAACAATTTATGGAAAAAATTTAAAAAAACATTGCCCAAAGAGTCATAAGTTTTCTGTCTGCAAGCACGAGCTGCAAAATTTCTGCAATGCACTACAAACTCCTTGGAATGCACTACAAACTCCCTGGAATGCACTACAAAGATATAATGTATGCTGTAGATATCAAAGAAGCTGATGATATTAATACACTGAGATCATCGATTCTACACTAGATAATGAATAGGCCAATGAAGTCTGACAAAGAAAACAATAATAGAATACGTTTGGAATCGGTCAATTTTGGCAGTACAGGTAAAATAGTACAATGATAAACGTTGGGGATTGTAATGTGTAGTACTTAGTAGTATTTGTAGTACACTATATTGTTTAAAGGAGAATATTCAACGACAATACTCTTGGACAATCTTGTTTGGGAAACAAACTTTCTTACCCATCCTTTGATAAGATTATACAAAATCATTTATCAATCTTATGATTTGTAAATAAGTAATAAAAAAACAGTCCCATTTCACATGTAATGAGAAAGTTGATAGATATTTATGGCTCACATCCTCAAACATGTATTTGGGATGATTGAAAACTGTTAGACTAAATAATTTAGCAATATTTATTTTATTTTATGGATAATTTCTTTTTTATATTGTTTTATCTATGGTTTATAGGTAAAAGTACTATTGCTTAGTTTTTAAAACTAATTAAGAAATATTTCTATTTTTCCTCTCCTTTTTGTTTTGAGGATCGTTATGTATTTTCATCAAACTAACTTTACAGAATCATTAGAAAAAGATGGAAGACTCCATCCGGTCTGAAAGGGTAGCAGTAAGTAATTGGTTTGTTTTGTTGATTCTTTTTTTGTTTCCTATCTTGTTGGTTTTAGCCGGTTTGGGGTGTTTGTCCCCCCTTTTCTGTTTTGGCTTCTCTTTTTTGGTGACCTTATTGTTTGATCTATTTATGTAACTATTTGGGTTTCGAGTCCCTGTAAAATCTATTTTTGCTTTAATTTCAAAACTTTAGAGAATCATTTGTTCTGAAAACAAGGGATTAAGAATCACCCCTTTGAGCAAGATTTACTACCCTGTCTCCTTGGATATGTTCCTAAGCCAAGTGACTATGAATTTAGAAGAATGCATAGTTTAATACTAATGACATGGTCTATAGAATTATATGGATTACTATTTACGAGGATACCCGACATCATATCTAGAGCACATCAAGTGCCCTTTCATTGCTTGGACAATCATCTGGAAATTGTATGGAGACATTGAATGTTCATCTAAAAGTGATGCGTTCTTGGAATTCCAAGCTCTTGTGAATGATAGTGAGATTTCTTTTTACCCCATCTCGTGTTGAAACATCCTTCTAGTATAATCAATTTATTCATGGCCCATCTACACCTGTTACTTCTTCAGTGTTCAGAGTTGCTTCATCAAAAAAAATTTAGTGATTCTTTACAGTAGGATCATATGTCTTCTAGATTTGGTTCATTGAGATCAATTTCTACTAGACATCTCTTGTCTATTTCTATAGTCTGCCATTTTAGATCTAAATAACACTATTAATTTTATATATCTTATCTTTGACGAGGGTGATTCTTGTTCAATTATTGTAAGGAAACATTCTAATCCTCTTCTTCATTCTCAACATTATCATTCATCACAATTGGTATGAGCTTGGATAGTTTTCCAGTGGAGGAGATACATGAGTCTTTTAATTTTGTTCTACACTAGTTTCTGTGTGATTCTAGATTTTCATCTTCAACAATGTTTGATTTGATTAAGAAAACAATCATCATCTTCAAGAATGTTGTTCATCGATAATGGACAATCCTCTATATCCAATTTCAAGCATCTAACATTTCCTACACGTTGACGATGGATACATCATCTTTTTTTATTTCACCTTTTGTGAGCCTCCTTAGGGTAAGGATGCACTACGACATTGTATCTACCATGTAGTTTTATGTATATTTTGAGGGGGTGGGGAGTGGGGGAGTTGCTCCCATGGTTTTTCCTCTTTCCTCTTTCATTTCCTTAGACTTTTGTCTCTTTAGTTAGACTTAGGGGAGGGTGTTTGAGTAAAGAATTTAGAAATCTTTTTTTTCATCCCTTCTTTTGTGGAAAGTTAACTTTGCATCTTGTTTTATCTATGATTTACAGATAAAACTACTATTCCTTATTTTTTAAGCTAAGGAATATCTCATTTTTTAGTTTTATTCCTATTTTTACTCTACTTTTTTCTTTAAGGAGGGTTATATATTTTTAGTTTCATTTATATGTACATTAAAAAATAGTTTATAATTCTTATTATTTCTCCAAAGTTTTGGCCACATCTAGATTGTGATGTGTAGATTTAGTTAAAATTTTACATGGTTTGAGAGCTCCATAAGTTTTACATAAAACCTCATTATAGATCCCATCCTCAACCAAAATTGTTATGAGACCATTTATATAGTATGTAGATTGTAGCAACTAAAAAATAAGAATTCTCTAAAATCAACTAGGGAAGGACTAAATTTTTTATTTGTCTCAAAGATGATTTTAGACAATTTTCAAACTAGGATTAGGGCATAGTAATTATCATAAAAATATTCTTTCACCTAAATCCAAAACCATTTTGGAAATACACCTTAAAATGTTCATTCTAGACTTGACAAACAAAAACCCCATAGTGTTTCCAAATCTAGCCAAATCTTTAAAGCTTTCAAAACTACATAAATCCTTTCAAAATACTTTTGTGAGCAAGAGAAATACTCACCTTTGTCATTTTATAAAAATAAACGTGAACAACTAACTAAAATAAATACCCCATAAGATCACATTTAGTAGAAGCCAACATAAATAAAGCATTTTCTATTTGACATTGGAGAGGCCTAAAGACTTAGAGATGTTTTATGTTTCCCTAAGAAATCAAAACACAATATGCTTATGTAATGTTAAAATCATATTTGAACCCTAAACACATCATAGTTTTAAAAAATAAAGTAGATAAGAGTTGAGATTAATCTCACACATTTAGAAAAAAATAAATAAATGAAGTGTCTATGTATCCCTGTATTTTGGGTATGTCTTACCATCACATATTGAGCCAAAAATATTAGAAGAGAGGCATATTAGATTTACAATGGCCATAAGTTACAGCAAGGGAAATCACATTAATTTTAACATAGCTAAATTTCTATACTAGATTTAAATACTAGGAAAACATGGCTATGGTATTATAATGGTGTAGCTCTGGGCCTATTAGACGAAAAATATATTCCCTTTGAGAGCCACATTCACAATATACATTTAGATATCTCCAACTTGTAGAAATATCTTATTATAGATAATGAGAAAGAATATTTCAGTCGTAGAAATGAGAAGACTAAACGATATAGAGTTGTTGGTCCAAATCTAAGTGTGTCGACCATGGACTCCAACTCGATACATGAACATCTACACAATGTGTTGTAGTCCTGTATGAACCGTGATAGAAAATACTTAGAATGTGGAGAAAACTAAGGTCAGTACTTCAGATACCCTGCAAAATGCAAAAGTCAGAAATGCAATAAAGAACTTAAATAAAAAAATGTAAATGAAATATAAGAAAACCTTGTGCATTTGAATGGATTTAGTAAACTTGTACATACACAAAAAAGGAAAAATTGTTTGGGATTGTTTAGAGACCTATCTTAGTCAAGCCCCTAGTTTTGTGTTTTTACCTACACAAAAATTGGATAAATAGATGGATTTAATAAAAGATAAATAAATAAATGATAACATGATAAAAACAAACCTCAAAGACAAACCCCTACTACATTAGGTATGAAAATAGTTCAACAAACCCTGATTGTGGAGGAAAACCCCTATTACATGACATAATTGATAGATATGGATGTGATGAATCCGATGATGCTCAAAGACTCAAGATAAATGGAAGGATATTATCGAATTGTTATAAGAGAATTTTGTAGCAAATGAGAGAGTAAAAGAGTGAAAGATATTGCAAGAAACAAAACTTTAAAGAGGTAATGAATTTTCATTTTTAACATAATCCCTCCTTGGAAGAATTGGAAAAAATGTCCCCTGCTGCTTCTACTTGCTGCCTGTCAGGTTTGAATTATCCCGTTGGAGTGCTGGCTGGGCTAGGCGTGGTTGCTCTCAGTTGGGGATCTTTGTCAATGTCCTTTGATAAGGGTATTTTGTTTTCTCTCATTGGAGCACTGATTGGGCATGGTGCAGTTGCTCTCATTGGGGGATCTATGTAGATATTGTCGATGTCCTCTAATAACGAGATTTTTGGGTTTGCGATCTCTTATGCAGATGTGGCCACATTTGATGCCGGTATCAATGGAGTGATTTCCTATGCTGGGAGAGGGGGCTTCTGGTCCTTGCCTTCTATGAAGCCTATTTCTGTAAGTGATCCCACTGTGGTTAATCTAGAATCTGATATCGTTGATGAAATCTTTAAAACTACAGAATATTTCTACTCTAATGTTGCAATCTTTAGATTTAGGGGTTTTTTTTTTTGCCTTCTCTATCATTATCCTTACTTATTGTAAGTAAAGACTTAGACCCTTTCTAATTTTATTTCTCTAGTAGTATAGCTGATTTTCTTCAACCAAAAGTTAAAGTTTTGACACTTTTTCTTGATGACTAAATGATCCTCCAATGGATTTCTTACTTGAAATTCCTAGATGTATTCATCTACCTTTCCTAAGTATTATTGGGGTAGAATTATGCTTCTATTGATCTATCAAACTATCATTTTCTTTAACAAAATTATTTTGGATTCCCTCAACTTTAATCTTAGATTCTATTTGTTTAACATCTCAAGATGTTTGTCAGTAGATTTCCATGATTTGTTCTTTGGTTGTGTCTAAGAAGACTAGATATAAGTTGATGAAGGGTGCTCCCCTTAATACCACAGACACATAACATAAATAGAAAAATAACAACAATATGCAAGAACAAAAAATTGGCTTCTTATTATCTCCACAAAAGGGGAATTACAAACTTTCAAAATTACAATATGCAAAGCCACATGGGCATTCCCTTACAATATTCTGTAAGACAAAGCCTCGAATCAATACCCAGATCTACTACCCAGAACTATCCTGAACTGCCTAAGACAACACTATAGCCTTCTTTATATAGGCAATTTTCCACGGCCTGGGAAGGTTCTAGAATTTTTAGCCAACAAGGTCGACCAAACTTAGAATTATTTTATTTTTCATTTTATTACATCAAAGTCAGCTCAAAATAAATTTTGAAACCCAAACAGAAATTTTGAAGGAAAATCATTTTTCGCCATTTCAAATGACCCAACTTTCGGAGACCATAAGTCATCACTCGTTGACCCGATTGACTATTATAACCCCATTTCGGAAAGAGCACGAGGAGATCTACAACACCTAAATCAAACAAGCTTCATTCGGCTGAAAAATTCAACCTCATCCAGGGCCTCTAAATCCTTCAAAACTGAGTTCAAAGTTTCTGTACCCTGTTTCCAAAACTAAAAAGTTTCAATATCTTCAAAACCAGACTTGATCTAGCAATGAAACTTTAAAGGTAGGCTGATATGACTAAGATGAACCTCCAACTATGAAATCAAAACATTCTAAGATAGTATAACCAACTTACTAAAAATAGAAAGTTTAGATAAATAGAAGCTCTACAAAAGATAGCCCTTATTGAAAAGAAACCATAAATATTTTTGGGTGATGCAAGATTGCTCTTACACCTAGGATGCTCCTACATCAGACACCCGAGGTAATTTGAGAAGTGACCCTGTCATGACTTAGGTGTGAAGAGGGAAACCAAGACGGTTAACCTCCTGCTTTGTCAGCCATGATGAATCTTCAACATGTCATCCTTTCCACTTGACTAAATATTCTTCATATGTCATGTTCCTTGTGCTTCAGCCAACACGACTGTCTAGTATATCCTCAATATCCTTAGTATCTAAACTAGTTGCTAGAATACTCCACTATGCTGCTATGATCTCATCTTCAACACCTCCTTCATGATACTCTGTCAATTCTGAAATGTTAAACACTAGTGAAATACTCAGCTCAATAGGCCATTCTACCTCATATGCATTTCCTGAATCATGCTTCTTCAGTATCTTACATGGCCCAAACTTCTTCGTATTCAGCTTGTTGTATGTACCAACTGGAAATCACTCCTTCCACAAATGAACCATGACTTCATCTCCAACCTAAAATTCCTTATGCCTCCTTTTCTCATCTTCCTTAGCCTTATACTGGACATTCATCTTGGTAATGTGTTTCCTCACCTCCTCATGGATGTTCTTCAAATGTTCCACAAAATCCTCTGCTTCAGCACTACTTATTTCTCCTTTATCTATCTTCCTCAACTCAGATGCATTTCTGGGACTACTTGCATATACATTCTGGAATGGTGATTTACCAGTGCTCCTATTGACAAAATTATTATATGCAAATTTTTCCTAATGGTAAAATCAAATCCCATCTTGTTGGCTTATCTCCAACCAAACATCTTAGCAAATTCCCCAAACTCCTATTCACCACCTCTGTCTATCCATTAGTCTGTGGATGATGTGATGAACTAAACTTCAAATCTGCCTTCAACTTCCTCCACAATGTACGCCACAAATATCCAACAAACTTAGTGTCTTGATATGAAACTATGGTCTTTGAAAAACCATGTAGTCTCACTACTTCTCTGAAAAATAGTTCTGCTACATGAATAACATCATGAGTCTTCTTGCAGTGAATAAAATGTGCCATCTTTGAAAATCTATCAACCACCACAAATATTGAATCATGTCCCCACTAAGTCCTCAGTAAACCAAGAATAAAGTCCATACTGATATCCTCCCAAGGCTTCTTTGGTATAGGTAATGGTTGATACAACCTTGTATTCTACTTCAGTCCTTTCGCAATCTGACATACTCTACAACTCTGTACAAACTTCTTCACATCTTGCTGCAACTACAGCCAATAATAATTCTCACTAACCAAAGCAAGGGTTTTATCATGATCAAAATATCCAGTCAATCCTCTGCTATGCTTCTTTTTGATGAGATTCTCCCTCATAGAACTTCATGGAATGCACAACTGACTCCCCCTGAATAACATATCATCCTGACTGATAAAATCTAACCACTTCATTCTGTCTAGAGTAACAGGTTCTTTACAAACTTTCCAAGCTTCAACAAAATCAGGATCCTCAGGATACAAATTCTTGAGTTCATTGAACCCAACCACCTCAATCTGCATCTTTATCAGCAATAGTTTCCTTCTGCTAAGCACATCTGCAACCCTATTAGACTTTCCACTTTTGTGTTTCAAAACAAATGTATAACTCTGCAAAAACTCAACCCATTTCAAATGCCTCTGTTCAACTTTCCTTGACTATTCAAATATTGCAAAGCTTGATGATCAGTATACAAAAAAAACTCCTTAGGAAGCAGATAGTGTCTCCAATTCTTCAATGCTTGAACTATATCATAAAATTCCTGATCATAAATAGAATATTTTCTCTTGGCATCATTCAACTTCTCACTGAAATAAACAATAGGTTTACCCTCTTGGCTCATAACAGCTCCTATTGCAATACCACTAGCATCACAGTCTACTTGAAACACCTTATTAAAATTTGGAAGTGCTAAATGAGGTTGTTCTATAACTTTCTATTTCAACAGTTTAAAATTCTTATCTGACATTAGTCCACTTGAACTCTTTTCTATCCCCTCTCATTGTTTCAGTCAAGGGTCCACAAATACTGCTAAAATTTTTGATAAATTTTCTATAAAAGCTAGCCAAACCATGAAAAGATCTTACCTCAATAGCACTCCTTGGAGTAGGCCATTCAAGGATAGCCTTTACTTTCTCTAGATCCATTTTTAGACCTTCTTCTGAAACTACAAATCCCAAATACACTAATTGCTTCTTCACAAAACTACACTTCTTCAAATTAATCAACAATTTATCATCTCTCAACTTCTCGCACACCATACAAATATTCATCATATGTTCCTCCAATGTCTTGTTAAAGATCAAAATATCATCTAGGTAAACAATAAAAAACTTACCCAGAAATTCTTTCAGAACCTCATTCATGAGCCGCATGAAAGTGCTCGGTGCATTGGTTAGCCCAAAAGGCATGACTAACCACTCATACAGTCATTCTTTTTTCTTGAAGGTAGTCTTCCATTCATCTCCTCTGATCTGAATCTTGTGATATCCACTCTTTAGATCTATCTTTGAGAAATACACAACCCCACTCAAACAGTTCATAATATCATCCATTCGTGGCAATGGAAACCGGTACTTGATTGTGATCATGTTTATTTCTCTAGAATCTGTAGACATCCTCCATTCTCCATTCTTCTTTGGTGCTAATACCGCTAGTACAACATAGGGACTCAAACTCTCTCGAATCAACCCCTTCTACAATAACTCATGCACTTATCTATTCAACTCTTCACTTTTTGCTGGTGTCATTCTGTGTGTTGCCTTGTTTAGAAAATTGGCTCTTGGAATCAAATCTATCTGATGACTAATATTCATTACCGGTGGTAATCCATCAGGTACATTATTAGATACAATATCCTGAAACTCATTCAACAAATCTGCAACCTCTACAGGTACATCCTCCATTTCTTCTTTACCAGCTTTTAGAATTAAAGCAAAACACACACATTGATGCCTAATACCATCTAAGAATTTTCTTCCATCAAGAAAAGTTATTCTTGCATTACCACGTACCTTTTCTTCAGTCTCCTTCAATGGCTTTAGCTTATGTCGCACTCCATCCTTTGTTAGGGAATAGGTATTTGCATGACCATCATGTATAGCACATATGTCAAAGTGCCACGGCCTACCCAACAACATGTGACATGCATCCATAGGTATGATATCACATAGTACCAAATCATGGTACCCGCCAATCTTGAACTATACTAGGCACTGTTCACTAACCATGACCTTGTGGTCATCCTGCACCCAGACAATCCGATATGGATGTGGGTGTTTCTGTCTCTTGAGCTTCAACTTTATCACCATCTCTTCTCACACCAAATTATTAGTGCTTCGACTATCAATAATCACATCACAACATTTACCCTCACACTTGCATCTAGTGCAAAATAGGCTCCTCCTCTGTTTAGGTTCATTCTCACCACTTAGTAGGACTCTTCTGTTAATCAACGTTTCTCCTCTTTCCGCATCTTCAGAATTTGAGGATCTGGCATCTTCATCTAGATGTGCCACTCTAGCCTAGCCTTCATTCTTCCTATCCATCCTTCCTTGGCATTGAGGACATTCAAATGCCTTGTGACCTTCTTCTCCACAGTGAAAACATGGTCCACGGAAACCTCCTCTTCCTGAACCTTGTCCTCTTCCTCTTCCTCTCTAATCTCTATTGTTCTGATCTTGGAAACAATTGGAGTTGTTTCCTCTCTGATTTTGACTGCTACTAGCCTCATCCTTCTTTTTTGGATCTTCATTTCGGCCTCCATTTGACCATCCACTGAATCATCCACTGTGACCTAATCTATTTTGTCTGCTCTCAAACTTCTTGTTCAACTTTTCCTCTACTTTTAGGGCAAACTGGTGTGTCACTTCAATACTATTCATTCGAACCAGATTCAGCTCCTCCTGAATGCTTGGCCTCAACACATTAAGTTAACGTGCAACTTTCTCCTTATCAGCATATGCATGGCCTGTTCTAATGAGGATTCAATAAAACTTCTTTGTATACTCCTAAACAAATCGTCCCCCTTGCTTTAAACTTTGCATTTTCTTTAGTAGGTCAAGCTCATAATCAACAAAGATGAAATGTCGATTCAATTTATCCACCATCCGATCCCATCTTATGATTTTATCTTTCCCCCTTCTATTTTTCTCCAATTGAATCTCTTTCCGCCAGATCTTCGCATGACCTTTCTGTTTGGCCTTCGTGAATTTCACCCTATCAGGATCCTCAATATCTTCATACTCAAAATATTCTTCACATTCATTGATCCAGTCGATAAACTCCTCTGGGTTAAGATTTCCTAGAAATGTAGGAACCTCAATCTTAGGTCTTTTTCTGATCTTGGAAATGGGCCGAAAAAGTCTTTCTTCCTCCTGGTTTACAACTTCAACTTCTCCTTCTTGATCTTTTTCTTCGGCTTCATCCTCGCTTTCGTCTCTGACATTAAGATTCATTCCTCTACGAATCTCTTATTGCAATGCTTGCACTTCTCTCTAGAGCGCTCTAACCTCGGGTGTTACAACACCAACTCTTCCACCACGTTCCCTTCGTGGAGGCATTTTCATGATGTGCGTTGAAACCCTAACCATGGTCCTGGTGCAAACTGCCTCACAGTTGGTGATTTGTTTACACAGAAACCCTTACCCACAGTCCTCGTGCAAACTACCTCACAATCGGTGATCTGTTTACACACTCAGGAACTCCTACTCTGATACCACTTGATAAAGTGTGCTCGTCTTAATTCCACAAACACATAACATAAACAAAGAAATAACAACAATATACAAGAATAGAAAATTGGCTTCTTATTATCTCCACAAATGTGGAATTACAAACTTTCAAAATTACAATATGCAAAGCCACATGGGCATTCCCTCACAATATTCTGTAGGACAAAGCCCCGAATCAATACCCAGATCTACTACTCAGAACTGTCCCGAACTACCTAAAGACAACACTACAGCCTTCCTTATATAGGCAATTTTCTCCCACCTGGGAAGGTTCTAGAATTTTTAGCCAACAAGGCCAACCAAACTTAGAATTATTTTATTTTTCATTTTATTACATCAAAGTTAGCTCAAAATAAATTTTGAAACACAAACAAAAATTTTGAAAAAAAATTATTTTTTGCCATTTCAGGTGGCCCAACTTCTGGCGACCATAAGTCATCACCTGTTGACCTGATTGACTATTATAACCCCATTTTGGAAAGAACACAAGGAGCTCTACAACACCTAACTCAAACAAGCTTCATTCGGCCAAAAATTAGACCTCATCCGAGGCCTCTAAAGCCTTCAAAATTGAGTTCAAAGTTTTTGTACCCTATTTCCAAAATTGAAAAGTTTCAATATCTTCAAAACTAAAATTGATCTAGCAATGAAACTTTATAGGCAGGCTGATATGACTAAGATGAACCTCCAGCTATAAAATCAAAACATTCTGAGATCGTATGACCAACTTACTAAAAATAGCAAGTTTCCATAAATAGCAGCTCTACACAAGATAGCCCTTATTGAAAAGAAACCATAAATATTTTTGGGTGATGCAAGATTTCTCTTACACCCAGGATGCTTCTGCATCAAACAGTCGAGGTAATTTGAGAAGTGACCCTGTCACGACTTAGGTGTGAAGAGGGAAACCAAGACGGTTAACCTCCTACTTTGTCAGCCATGATGAATCTTCAATAGGTCATCCTTTCCAATTCACTAGATATTCTTTATATGTCCTATTCCTTGTGCTTCAGCCAACACGACTGTCTCGTATATCCTCAATCTCCTTAGTATCTGAACTAGTTGCTGGAATACTCCACTGTGCTACTGTGATCTCATCTTCAACACCTCCTTCATGATACTCTATCAAATCTAAAATGTGAAACACTAGTGAAATACTCAACTCAGTAGGGAATTCTACCTCATATGCATTTCTTGAATCATGCTTCTTTAGTATCTTACATGGCCCAAACTTCTTCATTTTCAGCTTATTTTATGTACCAACTAGAAATTGCTCCTTCTGCAAATGAACCATGATTTCATCTTCTACCTGAAATTCTTTATGCTTCCTTTTCTCATCTGCCTTAGCCTTATATTGCACATTCATCTTGGTAATGTGCTTCCTCACCTCCTCATGGATGTTATTCAAATGTTCCGCAAAATCATCAGCTTCAGCACTACTTATTTCTCATTTATCTATTTTTCTCAACTCAAATGCATTTTTGGGACTATTTGCATATACAATCTAGAATGGTAATTTACCAGTACTCTTATTGATCGAATTATTATATGCAAATTTTGCCTGTGGTAAAATCAAGTCCCATCCTGTTGGCTTATCTCCAACCAAACATCTCAGCAAATTTCCCAAACTCCTATTCACCACCTCTGCCTGTCCATCAGTTTGCAGATGATGTGATAAACTAAACTTGAAATCTATCTTCAACTTCTTCTAAAATGTACACCAGAAATATTCAACAAACTTAGTGTCTTGATCTGAAACTATGGTCTTTGGCAAACCATGTAGTCTCACTACTTCTCTAAAAAATAATTCTACTACATGAACAGCATCCTGAGTCTTCTTGCAGGGAATAAAATGTGTCATATTTGGAAATCTATCAACCACCACAAAAATTGAATCATGTCCCCACTGAGTCCTTGGTAAATCAAGAACAAAGTCCATACTGATATCCTCCCAAGGCTTCTCTGGTATAGGTAATGGCTGATACAAACTTGTATTGTGCTTCACTCCTTTCGCCATATGACATACTCTGACACTCTGTACAAACTTCTTCACATCTTGCCACAACAGTAGTCAATAATAATTCTCACTAACCAAAGCAAGGGTTTTATCATGACCAAAATATCTATCCAATCCTCCGCTATGTTTCGCTTTGATGAGATTCTTCCTCATAGAACTTCATGGAATGCACAACTGACTCCCCCTGAATAGCATATCATCCTGAATGATAAAATCCAACCACTTCATTCTGTCTAGAATAATAGGTTCTTTACAAGCTTTCCAAGCTTCACCAAAATTAGGATCCTCTGGATACAAATTCTTGAGTTCCTTGAACCCAACCACCTCAATTTGCATCTCTGTCAGCAATAGTTGCCTTCTGATAAGCAAATCTGCAGCCCTGTTAGACTTTCCACTTATGTGTTTCAAAACAAATGTATAACTCTGCAAAAACTCAACCCATTTCAAATGCCTCTGATTCAACTTTCCTTGACTATTCAAATATTGCAAAGCTTGATGATCAGTATACAAAACAAACTCCTTAAGAAGCAGATAGTGTCTCCACTTCTTCAATGCTTGAACTATAGCATAAAATTCCTGATCATAAACAAAATATTTTCTCTTGGCATCATTCAACTTCTCACTAAAATAAGTAATAGGTTTACCCTCTTGGCTCATAATAGCTCCTATTGTAGTACCACTAGCATCACAGTCTACTTGAAACACCTTATTAAAATTTGGAAGTGCTAAAAGAGGTTGTTCTGTAACTTTCTGTTTCAACAGTTTAAAACTCTTATCTGCGCCATTAGTCCACTTGAACTCTTTTCTATCCCCTCTCATTATTTCAGTCAAGGGTCCACAAATACTGCTAAAATTTTTGATAAATTTTTTGTAAAAGCTAGCCAAACCAAGAAAAGATCTTACCTTAGTAGCACTGCTTGGAGTAGGCCATTCAAGGATAGCCTTTACTTTCTCTGGATCCATTTTCAGACATTTTGCTGAAAGTACAAATCTCAAATACACTAATTCCTTCTTCACAAAACTGTATTTCTTCAAATTAATCAATAATTTCTCATCTCTCAACTTCTCAAACACCATACAATTATGCATCATATATTCCTCCAATGTCTTGCTAAAGATCAAAATATCATCTAGGTAAACAATAAAAAACTTACCCAGAAATTCTTTCAGAACCTCGTTCATGAGCCGCATGAAAGTGATCATTACATTGGTTAGCCCAAAAGGCATGACTAACCACTCATATAGTCATTCTTTTGTCTTTAAGGTGGTCTTCCATTCATCTCCTTCTCTGATCCAAATCTGGTGATATCTACTCTTCAGATCTATCTTTGAGAAATACACAACGCCACTCAAACAGTCCATAATATCATCCATTTGTGGCAATGAAAATTGGTACTTGATTGTGATCTTGTTTATTGCTCTAAAATCTGTACACATCTTCTATTCTCCATTCTTCTTTGGTGCTAATACCACTGGTACAGCACAGGGACTCAGACTCTCTCGAATCAACCCCTTCTGCAATAACTTAGGTACTTATATGTTCAACTCTTCACTTTCTACTGGTGTCATTCTGTGTGCTACTTTGTTTGGCAAACTGGCTCCTAGAATCAAATACATCTAATGACTCATCATCCTTACTGGTGGTAATCTATCAAGTACATTATCAGATACAATATCTTGAAACTCATTCAAGAAATATGTAACCTCTATAGGTACATCCTCTGTTTCTTCTTTACTAGCTTTTGGAATTAAATAAAAACACACATGCTCATGCCTCATACCATCTAAGAATTTTTTTTCATCAACAAAATTTACTCTTGCATTACCACATACCTTTTCTTTAGTCTACTTCAATGGCTTTAGCTTATGTCGCACTCCATCCTTTGTCAGGGAATAGGTATTCACACGACCATGGTGTACAAGACATCTATCAAACTGTCATGGCTTACCCAACAACATGTGACATGCATCCAAAGGTATGATATCACATAGTACCTCATCATGGTACCCACCAATCTTGAACTTTACTAGGCACTGTTCGCTGACCATGACCTTCTGGTCATCCTGCACCCAGGCAATCCGATATGGATGTGGTTGTTTCTGTCTCTTGAGCTTCAACTTTGTCACCATCTCTTCCCACACCAAATTGTCACTGCTTCCACTATCAATAATCACATCACAGCATTTACCCTCACACTTGCATCTAGTGCAAAACAGGCTCCTTTGTTCAAGTTCATTCTCACCACTCAGCAGGACTCTTCTATTAATCAACGTTTCTCCTCTTTCAGCATCTTCAAAATTTGAGGATCTTGCATCTTCACCTACATGTGCCACTCTTGCTTGGCCTTCATTCCTCCTATCTATCCTTCCTTGGCATTGAGGACATTCAAATGCCCTGTGACCTTTTCCATAGTGAAAACATGTTCCACAAAAACCTCCTCTTCCTGAACCTTGTCCTCTTCCTCTTCCTCTCTAATCTCTATTATTTTGATCTTGGAAATGATTGGAGTTTTTTCCTCTCTGCTTTTGACTGCTACTGGCTTGATCTTTCTTTTTTGGATCCTGATTTTAGCCTCCATATGACCATCCACTAGATCATCCACCGTGACCTCTTCCATTTTGTCTTCTCTCAAACTTTTTGTTCATCTTTTCATCTACTTTTAGGGAAAACTGGTATGCCTCTTCAATACTTTTCATTCGAACTAGATTCAGCTCCTCCTGAATGCTTGGCCTCAACCCATTAAGGTAACGGGAAACTTTCTCCTTATCAATTTCTGCATGGCCTATTTTGATGAGGATTCAATAGAACTCTTCTATATACTCCTCAACAGATCATCCCGCTTGCTTCAAACTTTGCATTTTCTTTAGTAGGTCAAGCTCATAATCAACAGAGATGAACTGTCGATTCAATTTATCCACCATCCAATCCCATCTTGTGATTTTATCTTTCCCTCTTCTATTTCACTCCAATTGAATCTCTTGCCACCAGATCTTTGCATGACCTTTTAGTTTAGCCTTCACGAATTTGACCTTATCAGGATCCTCCATATCTTCATACTCAAAATATTCTTCACATTCATTGATCCAGTCGATCAACTCCTCTCAGTTAAGATTTTCAAAAAATGCAAGAACCTCAATCTTAGGTCTTTTTTTGATCTTGGAAATGGGCTGAAAAAGTCTTTCTTCCTCCTGGTTTACAACTTCGACTTCTCCTTCTTGATCTTCTTCTTTGGCTTCATCTTCACTTTCATCTCTGACCTTAAGATTCATTCCTTTATGAAACTCTTCTTGCAATGCTTGCACTTGTCTCTAGAGTGCTCTAACATCAGGTGTTACAACACCAGCTCTTCCACCACGTTCCCTTCATGGAGGTATTTTCACAATGCGCACTGAAACCCTAACCACGGTCCTAGTGCAAACTGCCTCACAGTCGGTGATATGTTTACACAGAAATCCTAACCCACCATCCTAGTGCAAACTGCCTCACAATTGGTGATTTGTTTATACACTTAGGAACTCCTACTCTGATACCACTTGATGAAGGGTGCTCCCCTTAATACCACAAACACATAGCAGAAATAGACAAATAACAACAATATTTAAGAACAGAAAATTGGCTTCTTATTATCTCCACAAATGTGAAATTTCAAACTTTCAGAATTACAATATGCAAAGCCACATGGGCATTCCCTTACAATATTCTGTAGGACAAAACCTCAAATTGATACCCAAATCTACCACCCAGAACTATCCCGAACTACCTAAGGCAACACTACAACCTTCATTATATAGGTAATTTTCCACCACCTGGGAATGTTCCAGAATTTTTAGCCAACAAAGCCGACCAAACTTAGAATTATTTTATTTTTCATTTTATTACATTAAAGTCAGCTCAAAATAAATTTTGAAACCTAAATAGAAATTTTGAAGAAAAATTATTTTTCGCCATTTCAGGTGACCCAACTTCCAGAGACTATAAGTCATCACCCATTGACCTGATTGACAATTATAACCCCATTTTGAAAAGGGCACAAGGAGCTCTACAATGCCTAAATCAAGCCAACTTCATTTAGCCAAAAATTAGACCCCATCTAGGGCCTCTAAAGCCTTCAAAATTGAGTTCAAAGTTTTTGTACCCTATTTTTAAAACTGAAAAGTTTCAATATCTTCAAAACCAGCCTTGATCTAGCAATGAAACTTTATAGAAAGACTGATATGACTAACATGAACCTCCAACTATGAAATCAGAACATTCTGAGATCATATGACCAACTTACTAAAAATAGCAAGTTTCCATAAATAGCAGCTCTACACAAGATAGCCCTTATTGAAAAGAAACCAGAAATATTTTTGGGTGATGCAAGATTACTCTTACACCCAGGATGCTCCTGCATCAAACACTCGAGGTAATTTGACAAGTGACCCTGTCATGACTCAAGTGTGAAGAGGGAAACCAAGAAGGTTAACCTCCTACTTTGTCAGCCATGATGAATCTTCAATAGGTCATCATTTCCACTTGACCAGATATTCTTCATATGTCCTGGTCCTTGTGCTTCTGCCAACACGACTGTCTTGTATATCCTCAATCTCCTTAGTATCTGAACTAGTTGCTGGAATACTCCACTGTGCTACTGTGATCTCATCTTCAACACCTCCTTCATGATACTCTGTCAATTCTAAAATGTCAAGCACTGGTGAAAAACTCATCTTATTAGGCAATTCTACCTCATATTTATTTCCTGAATCATGCTTGTTTAGTATCTTACTTGGCCCAAACTTCTTCATTTTCAGCTTGTTGTATGTACCAACTAGAAATCGCTCCTTCCGCAAATAAACCATGACTTCATCTCCAACCTAAAATTCCTTATGCCTCCTTTTATCATATGCCTTAGCCTTATACTGCACAATCATCTTGGTAATGTGCTTCCTCACCTCTTCATGGATGTTTTTCAAATGTTCTGTAAAATCTTTAACTTCAGCACTACTTATTTCTCCTTTATCTATCTTCCTCAACTCAGATGCATTTTTGGGACTACTTGCATATACAATCTGGAATGGTGATTTACTACTGCTCTTGTTGACAGAATTATTATATGAAAATTCTGCCTATGGTAAAATCAAGTCCCATCCTATTGGCTTATCTCCAACCAAACATCTCAGCAAATTCCCCAAACTCCTATTCACCACCTTTGTCTGTCCATCAACCTGTGGATGATGTGATGAACTGAACTTCAAATCTATCTTCAACTTCTTCCACAATGTATGTCAGAAATATTCAACAAACTTAGTATCTCGATCTGAAACTATGATCTTTGGAAAACCACGTAGTCTCACTACTTCTCTGAAAAACAATTTTGCTACATGAACAACATCATGAGTCTTCTTGCAGCGAATAAAATGTGTCATCTTTGAAAATTTTTCAACCACCACAAAAATTGAATCATGTCCCCACTGAGTCCTCGATAAATGAAGAAAAAATTCCATAATGATATCCTCCCAAGGCTTCTCTGGTATAGGTAATAGCTGATACAACCCTGTATTCTACTTCACTCCTTTTGCCATTTGACATACTCTGCAACTCTGTACAAACTTCTTCACATATTGCTGCAACTCCGGCCAATAATAATTCTCACTAACCAAAGCAAGGGTTTTATCACGACTAAAATGTCAAGCCAATCCTCCGCTATGCTTCTCTTTGATGAGATTCTCCCTCATAGAACTTTGTGGAATGCACAACTGACTCCCCCTAAATATCATATCATCCTGAATGATAAAATCTAACCACTTCATTCTGTCTAGAGTAACAGATTTTTTACAAGCTTTCCAAGCTTCACCAAAATCAGGATCCTCTGGATACAAATTTTTGAGTTCCTTGAACCCAACCACCTCAATCTACATCTCTGTCAACAATAGTTGCCTTCTGCTAAGCGCATCTGTAACCTTGTTAGACTTTCCACTTTTGTGTTTCAAAACAAATGTATAACTCTGCAAAAACTCAACCTATTTCAAATGCCTCTGATTCAACTTTCCTTGACTATTCAAATATTGCAAAGCTTGATGATCAATATACAAAACAAACTGCTTAGGAAGAAGATAGTGTCTCCACTTCTTCAATGCTTGAACTATAGCATAAAATTCATGATCATAAACATAATATTTTCTCTTGGCATCATTCAACTTCTCACTGAAATAAGCAATAGGTTTACCCTCTTGGCTCATAACAACTCCTATTGCAGCACCACTAGCATCACAATCTACTTGAAACACCTTATTAAAATATGGAAGTGCTAAAATAGGCTATTATGTAACTTTCTGTTTCAACAGTTTAAAACTATTATCTGACATTAGTCCACTTGAACTCTTTTCTATCCCTTCTCATTATTTCAGTCAAGGGTCCACAAATACTGCTAAAATTTTTGATAAATTTTTCATAAAAGCTAGCTAAACTATGAAAAGACCTTACTTCAGTAGCACTCCTTAGAGTAGACTATTCAAGGATAGCCTTTACTTTCTCTAGATCCATTTTCAGACCTTCTGCTAAAACTACAAATCCCAAATACACTAATTCCTTCTTCACAAAACTACACTTCTTCAAATTAATCAACAATTTCTCATCTCTCAACTTCTCAAACACCATATGAATATGCATCATATGTTCCTCCAATGTCTTGCTAAAGATCAAAATATCATCTAGGTAAATAATGACAAACTTACCCAAAAATTCTTTCAGAACGTCGTTCATGAGCCGTATGAAAGTGCTTGGTACATTGGTTAGCCCAAAAGGCATGACTAACCACTCATACAGTCATTCTTTTGTCTTGAAGGTGATCTTCTATTCATCTCCTTCTCTACTCCAAATCTGGTGATAGCCACTTTTCAGATCTATCTTTGAGAAATACACACCCCCACTCAAATAGTCCATAATATCATCCATTCGTGGCAATGGAAACCAGTACTTGATTGTGATCTTGTTTATTGCACTAGAATCTTTACACATCCTCTATTCTCCATTCTTCTTTGGTGCTAATACCACTAGTACAACACAGGGACTCAGACTCTCTTGAATCAACCCCTTCTGCAATAACTCATGTACTTATCTGTTCAACTCTTCACTTTCTGCTGGTGTCATTTTGTGTGTTGCCTTGTTTGGCAAACTTGCTCCTAGAATCAAATTTATCTGATGACTGATCTTCCTTACTGGTGGTAATCGATCAGGTACATTATCAGATACAATATCTTAAAACTCATTTAACAAATTTGCAACCTCTACAAGTACATCCTCCATTTTCTCTTTACCAACTTTTAGAATTAAAGAAAAATACACATGCTCATGTCTCATACCATCTAGGAATTTTCTTCCATCAACAAAAGTTATTCTTGCATTACCACATACCTTTTCTTCGATCTCCTTCAATGGCTTTAGCTTATGTCACACTCCATCCTTTGTCAGGGAATAGGTATTCGCAGGACCATCGTATACAACACATCTGTCAAACTACCACGGCCTACCCAACAACATGTGACATGCATCCATAGGTATGATATCATATAGTACCTCATCATGGTACCCGCCAATCTTGAACTTTACTAGGCACTGTTCACTGACAATGACCTTATGGTCATCCTGCACACAGGCAATTCGATATGGATGTGGGTGTTTCTATCTCTTGAGCTTCAACTTTGTCACCATCTCTTCTGACACCAAATTGTCAGTGCTTCCTGTGTGTGTAAATTTTGTACTTGTTCTGTAGACACAACACTGCAGTAAAACATTAGAGGTTAGTTAAAATTGAAAGCTGCAATGAATTGAAAGCTAAACTAACTAGGTGATTTACTACCTTCTAGTAGGTGCGAGTATGATATTCTCAAATTGTATCTAGATTTTGTACCTGTTCTGTAGACACAACACTTCAGTAAATCATTAGAGGTTAGTTAAAATCGAAAGCTGCAATGAATTGAAAGCTAAACTAACCAGGTGATTTATTGCCTTCTAGTAGGTGCGAATATGATGTTCTCAGATTGTATCGAGATCAGTGACCTTGACGGCACCTAAATGAAGGATTTGAATGCAAAACTAATATGAAATATGAATGCAATTAATCTATTTTTTTTAAATTTTAGATGCAATAATATGATGAAAACTTGATATGAATCTATGTTAATATGAAAATTGATCTAACAATGATATGAAATAAAACTATGCAATATTGATCTCACAAAGCTTGGATTCACAAAGATAATTCTTCAGTCTCCAATTCAACAATGTGATTATGCAATTCTTGTGGATGATTTGTGAAGAGCTGAGCCTTAATTTTATAGAAATCTAGGGCTTTGGAGGTGCATGGAAAAAAAAGCCATAAATCACTCAAATAACTCAAGTTGATTTTTGAGTTATTTTTAAATAAAGGATATTTAACTCACAAAAATATGCAAAAGCAGAGATCAACTCAAAATAGACTTTAGCTTTAATTGATAATTGATAGTTGTCTGCTTTTCTTGATTTTGCATGATTTAATCTGAATTAATTTAATAATTAAAGTGATTTATTTCCAACTTAACTAATTTTAAAAAATAAAATAATTGATTTATGGGTTAATCAATTATTTTTCAAACTTTTATTCAAAAATAATATTATTAAAAATTGACAACTTGCTTTAATTAATTAAATAAGAATTTAATCAATTAATGATAGAAATTTTGATTTATTGTCAAATTTAAATAATAATAATTAAGAATAAATATAATTAAATTCAATTAAATAATTAAGTGGCAGAATTAAATCTAATTAATTAAATATTGAGAATATTCAATTAGTCAAACTTTAGGATAAATAGGATTTATCGCCAAATAATCATTAAATTAAAGATAATTATGATAATTAGGAATATTATTAGAAATATTCCTCAATGCAGAATTTAGGATAATCAATTACAATTCAATAATGTGCTGATGTGCCTTAGGTTAGGACTTTGATGTCGATTTTGTTCGATATGTTGATATAGAGGTTAATGAACCTATAGGCCATTTTTGGGGTATTACATTTTTCCCCTCTTTGAATTGTTGTGCAGAGCGCAGTGGTTCAAAGATAGTCTGTGTTTGATGAAGATATGAAACTGATGTTTGAAATTGAAATTGATATGAGACAAAATTGATTGAAGTTGATATGAAGATAATAGGTCCTAAATGACCAAAGATAATGTTAACTATAACAGTAATGAAATGATGATTGCGAAAAAGTGTCAAAATGCCTGATTTTGAACCTTATGATTGTGAATAAGTGAGTGACCAATTCCAGACCCAATTGTCCATAGAAGAATCACGTAGGTATCACATTTGAACTCTTTAGTTACCGAAGAATCAAGAAAATAACACAATTGAACCGATAGTTGCAAAAACTGATACAATTTACAAGATTAGGAGAGTACTAGATTGATATGGATCTCGATGAATCTGATATGCCTCGAGCGATGATCGATTTGCCCCAAGTGATGAGGTCTTTTGATGAATCAACAATTAGATATTGTTGTTGTCTTGATTACTGAGGAAAGATATGATTTCAGCTTTAGATTACAGACTTTGAATGATATGCAATACCATGCCCCCTTCGGGATGAAAATTGAAATCTGACAAGAAAAGCCAGTGTTTGATAGTTTAGAAGCATGCTAATTGATTGGAAAAATGGTTAAACACGTTTGAAAATGCATTCTGCATCATTTGGAGGTTTTGGAAACTGAGTTTGACTAGGTGAAACTATGAGGTGACCATAGTTGACCAAGTTGAAATTTTGATAGTTTGATGTAAGATAATCAGTTAAGTTAAATACTAGATTTATGTGATGATTGAAGGTTGATTATGCAAGCAGTTAATAGTATGAATGATCTCATATTTTAATTTTGATCCCGAAAAATGATTCTACTTGCTATTTCATTGGACGAACCTTCATGTGAGATTCAACTCTTGTTAGATTTGAAGATGCGATTTGAAGAATCATTTAAGCATTGAAGTTTAGCCAACCACTATGAGATCACGCAAACATGCAAAATGAAAAGAGACATGTAGAATGAAAAGCAACCTAAGACCTAAGACCTAGTCACTGATCATATGTCAATTTGTTATCATCATTGAACTTTTAGGTAATCGGATAAATCAATACAATGCCCACTAGTTATGAAACCATAGACATATGAATATTGATTTGTATGCGCAAGAATCAATACAACACCTACTAATTATGACAACCATGGATATATGAATATTGATTTTTTTTTCAGAATGTCGGATTAGATATAAGCATCAAAGCACAAACGCCAGGATGACCTAAATATCATGTCTATTTTGATATAGCAATTTGTATAAGCATCAGAACATAAACGTCATGATGACCTGAATACGACTTGTGGGAAAACACATCAAATAGTCAAGAGATCATTCAAAATTCAATGTGAATTACTCGTAGTGACCCTTTGTCATTCACATCCTTAGGTAAGATCGTATCTCACAGTAGGAGAAATAACTCACTCAAAAAGATAATAGTTAGATCAAACTTCCTTGAATTTTTTGGGTATCAATGGTCGAGGTACGCATGGCCATCCAATTTGAGATAGAGGCTCTTATAGTTGGACACCATTTCAATCCAGAATTTCTAAAGTTAGATTTTCACATACAAGCAGAAGACAAAGAAAAGATTATGCCCCCAGTCATCACTCTCTAAATCCTATAAAGGACATCATCAAAGAGCTCGAAGGGACACAATATGCAAAAATATCAATGTGAATCAGTAAGCATACAAGGAGATAAAAACATGAAAAAAACATAGATTATTTTTAGTTTGATGTTTGATTGCATTGTTGTAGATGCAAAATCTTTTCTAGAGGCAAGATTGACTGATTGACTCAGATGAAGCTTCAAAGGACTCTGACTAGATATGATATGTCTAAGATACATTGGAGGCCATATGATATGACTTTGATTGCCCCCAAGTGTGAACATTGATAGGAGACAGACGCTCGAGAAGATTGGTGTATAGACCGACTTATTGAAAAACTGGAAATGCATAAACAAATCGGGAGATATGTACAAACTAAAGAAAGACTAAAAGTTGGGAAAGACCAAGATTGGACTGATAGATGGAGCGTTTTGAAACAAGTGGCACCCATTTTCTAGGTTTTCACCATGTTGGCAGAGATTCTATTTTTGCTACCAAGGCGCCTATTTCTAGCTTTTAACAAGGCACTTTTTTTTTCTCATTTTTTTGTATTTTTTATATTTTTTTATTTTTTCATGAATCATCAAGGCACCTATTGCTAGGTTTTCACCAAGATGTTCATTTTTTAGGACTTTTTCATATTTTTAAGATTTTTGCAGGACATTTTAGCATAGACTGAATGCTTTTAGGCATAGAATTTCTTTAGATGGAGAACGTTGATTGGTTCTCGGAGTTGTTCTCCTTCAGTCGCTGAGAGTTGATAGGCACTAGAGCCAAAAGTAGCATTGATTACAAAAGGACCCAGTCAGTTGGGTTCAAACTTCCCCTTGCGTTCTCTATGTGATTGATTTTTAGGATTCTCTTTCAAGACTAGATCGCCAACCTAAAATTCTTTGTGTCTAACTTTCTTGTTGTAGCCTCTAGACAATATTTTTTGATATACTCTGAGATGATCATATGCTACTTGTCTGTGCTCATCTAGTAATTCAAATTCTTGCAACCTAGACACTCTGTAGTCATCATTAGTTACTAGACCATGCATTCTGATTCTTAGTGATGAGATTTCAACCTCAATAGGTAGTACCACTTCAGACCCATAAACTAAAGAGAAAGGTGTAGCCCCAGTAGGTGTTCTGATACTTATTTTGATACCCATTCTGATACTTATTCTGATACCCATTCTGATACTCATTCTGATACTTATTCTCATACTCATTCTGATACTTGTTCTGATACTCATTCTAAATCTTGTTCTGATATTTATTCTGATACTCATTATGATACTTGTTCTAATACTTGTTCTGATACTTGGTATACTTGATAGCATCTTTTTCCATTTCAAACTCCCAAGCAAGATCATATCGTGCAGTCCCAATGTCTAGCAAGGTGGAGAACAAGAGGGATTAGAAAGTTGGTGGAAGAGATGGAAGACAAGAGAATGAAAGAGAATGAAGGGAAGAAATCCTCAAGGGAAAACTCCTCAAGAATACCCAAGCTAGGGAAAAATTGTCATGTAAAGTGCATTTGGACAAGCAATGAAAAGCCAACATAGGATAAGTCACAAAAGTGGAATGCCAAAGAAAGAAAGGATGCAGTCCAAAGGAGTAGACATGTCAAGAGGCTTCATAGCACTATGTTTTACTCTTTTTTTTTTTTTATTAGATCAAGACCAAAGGGGAAAATGATAGAGAAAGGCTACAATGAATGGAAGAAAATAAATATGAAGGCTAAATAGGAAGGGAATGAAAGCAAGATCATCATAAGACAACTCACAAAATAGCCAAATATTCGTGTATAGGTTAACCTTGTCAAGATCAAAGAGAGAAGATGGAATGGATGAAAGATGTAGAAGAACTACACATGATGCCTGATTGCCAGGTTTTCATCACGATACTTATCTGAGGTGCAACAAGGGAGTGGTTTTCACCATAGGATGAATTTATTTCTCTTTACTTTTGCTACCAAGGTGCCTATTTCCAGGTTTTCACCAAGGCACATTTTCAAATTTTTTTATTTTTTATTTTTTATTTTTATTTTTAATTTTTTTATGGAAATAGGCAAGCTTTTTAGATAATTCTCCTTGAAAGGATAAACCATGATATGCTAAGGATTTAAAATGATATGCTCAAAGATGTTGATAGGGAAAGGGAGAAGGAAGAGAAAAATGAAGGATAAGGTTTTCTGTAAAGCGAGTGAGGTTGGAAGATAGGAGGAATAGGCAAGTGAGGAAAAAGGACAGAAGGTGGAAGGATAATGAATGGAAGGATTGTGAAAGGGTAGATGGAAAGGAAGGAAAGATCAACATCAAAACACACTTTGAAGGGTAGCGAGAGGATGGAGGAAACGTGAATGAAAGAATACGTGAAGGAATATGGTGAATGAATAGCAGAGGTTGTGGTTTAGGCGCATGGAATGGAAGAATATTTTTGGAAGAAGATGAAGTGGAAGTCTTTGGAAGCTTGAATGTCAACTTCACTTGTTGCTCAACACCAAACTCTTTCAAGAGAGACTTTGGAATCCATATAGCCATAGGCTTTTTATTTCTTTTTGATGATTTAGAGAGAATATCTTCAATGATGGATTTTGGAACCCATACTTGTCTTGTAGTTTTTTTCTTAGATATTTCTTTTGACTTTATGCCTCCATGTCAATTAGAGGAGACATGGTGATCTTCTCTTTTTGATGGATTCTTGTATTGCTTCTTTTTCTTGTATTGACCATTCAAGTTACTTCCAAAAGACTTGGGACTTGTGGAAGAAGGAGGATATGATTAGTTTAGATGGGTGGGTGGAGGAAAAAGATTCAAAGGTATGCATCTATGTTGATTTTGAGGAAAGATAGGAGATGGAGGGATGTAAGGACCCAAGATGGATGGTGAATTAGGAGAGTTAGGAGGGGAAAGTGAAGGAACATAAGGACCCAAGATGGAAGGCAGACGTGAAGCCCTTTGTAGTGGTGGAAGAGGTCCAAAGATGGATGTGGAAGATACAAAAAGATAATCAATAAGTTCATCAACATCTATATGACAATCAAGGACATCAGCATCTTTAGAGTGAGCATTAGGATTTTCAATAGAATCTTGAACATTTTGAATAGGAGCAACTTCTTTGATAGGATTGTTTAGACCTTGCAAAGACTTAGGAAGAGTAGAAAGTGGAAACGAACATGAAGTGGTAGAATAAGAAGATGGAAGACTTTGATCTTGAAAAAGATCTTTGGATAGCATAAGCGCATAATTTTTCTCTTGATTTTCAATAGGCTTAACATTGGAAGTAACAGCACCATTTTTACCAACCTTAATGGAACTATCATCTTTGATAATTGGAATTCTAGTAAGGTTATTTTGATTGTCAATAAGCTCAACAGTGTAAGTAGTAGCTTGATCTTGCTTAGGAGAAGACTTAAGACATGGTGGAATGCATGAAAAAGGGCATGTAGGATCAAAAGAACCATGGAATGAATAAGAGACATCATGAAAAAGATTGGATGACATGGAGGGTTCTTGATCTTGATCTTTCTTTACATTCTTTTCTTTATCATTTTTAGAGTCCTCTTGACATGGAGCCACTTCTAAGGACAAGGAAGCATGTTGGGATTGTATGGAAGACTTTGGAAGAGATGGTGGAGGACTAGCTAGAGTAAGCATTATAGCATATAAAGGCTTAGGCTCTTTGGGTTTATCATTATTGAAAGTATTTGTAGCCAAGTGAAGGTTAGCGTGAGTTCTTTAAGAGGTAGCCCTTGAGGATAATTATAGGGAATCATATCAAAAGTATCAGGGCTTTTGGTGGATGAAGGACTTTTGAAAGATTTGATAGTCTTGGAAGCTTTAGGAAATGTATGGGCATCAGAGGAAGTAGGGGATGGAAGGGAACCATCACAAGACAAAGGTTCAACATTAACATGATCTTGCTTGAGAGTTTAATCTTTATTTTCAACCTGAGAGTTCTTAGAGGAGAGATTCTTATAGTATTTACTTTTGTAGTCAGCACAAAAAACTTTCTCTTCCTCAAGTGAAGTAGACGTGTCATCTAGGTATTGTTCACAGAAGTCATCAAAGTCTCTTTCAAAATCAGAATCATATGGATCACCCTCACGATCTATCCAATGTGACGACCCATTTGTAGTAAGCAGAAACACACAATGAGGAGGATTCTTAGGAATAGAGGTGTCATAAGTATCATTATATTGTCCATCATCATAGTCATCATAGTCTCCGAAGATAGATGTGTCACTCTATGTGGAAGAGGTATCATAAGGGTTGTCATGTTGCTCACATTCTGTCTGAGGGCATGGTGATATGTACAAGTCTTTATCAAATGGAAAAGGGCATAGATCTTCCATGAAGAACTCTTTAGGTTCCTCTTCTTTCTCAAGTTTGTTAAGTTTGACTTGCATAGCGTGTATCTGTTTCATCATAGCTGTGATTAGAATTTCTTCCTCATGTGTATTGATTCTTTGAGACATGTTAGGAGTTTTAGGACTCCCTAGAATAGATTGATGTAGAGTTTGTTGATTGACTCCTTGAATTGATGGAGGGGGAATGTAACCAGATTTCAATTGAAAGTTGCCAAGACCGTCATCTTCGTAAAGACCAGAATCACGGAGTTGCTCAAAAGTTGGACCTATGTGAGTCAAAGGTAAAGTATGAGATATTTCCCTAGATTTCTTGTGGGAGAAAGCTATAGTTTCCACCATTAACCTTGGGTGAAGCAAAAGAATAAGATGAAGACAACTGAAGAATGAATGGAATCAAGATGATCAGATGACACAACCTTGTCAAGGTTTGATTGATTGAAGCTTGGATTAGATGCAGATGGAGACTGTTCCCTAGATGTATGGGTAGATTCCCAAAAGATAGTGGACACAAGCTCACAACACTTAGTCATTTTGATGATTGATTGAAGATTGATAGTTATGACAAGGTTTGGACACAAGATGATAAAGACTCAAATTGATTAAACAGAAGACTGGATCGGATTCAAAAGTCCACTTTGGGATAACGATTGGATTCTCAGTAGTTGCTACTCTGTTCTTGACACAGTGATTTGTTCAATAGATTCTGGAAATAGGCTGAAAAAGCCAAGTATCTTGCATGATAGTTGCAAAACTCGCATGACAGTTGCTAGCAGGATTTGACTTTTTGAATTTGACTGGCAGAAAGACTCATATGACACTAGGTTCTTTACCATACGATAGATGGGCAGTAATGAAATGACACTTGATAGAAATTTGTATGACTTTCTAACCTCCTGAGATGACTTTTGACTCCAGAAAAGAATTTTACTTCAGATTTTGCAAATTTTGAGTTTTCAGATTCAGATTATTTGTAAATTTTAATGTCTAGATTTGAGGATTGTAACAGATTTATTCATTTTCAATAACCAGATAGATAAACAAGCATACAAAATAGCAAGCAAGTGATTTCAATCATGTCTAAAAACAATGAACAAGGGCAAAAAGAAAACTTGCGCATGAACAATCAAGTGACTTATTCGTTCTAATCCTCAGAAGTGCTAATTGTGTATGTTCCAAAAATGTTTTGCAATAACGCACATATACCCTAGAAAATAAAAATTTGGCCTCACTAGGGTTTTTAGTAATGGTTTGACTTTGCAAATTTTATGATCCAAAGGGGTGAACTCCAATCCCGACGCACCAAAGTTTTGACACAGTCCAAGAATTTAATCAATCAGGAGCTGCTAGGGAGATCTGATAACCCAACAATGAACCACACCTGTGAAGATTTCTTCCACAAGGACATTTATATAGTGACTGTCACTACCATGGCAAAAATGGCTATTACCGCTTGAGGTTTCATCAATGTGGTTGACCCAATTAAGGGAATGTCCACTATGGTTAACCCTCTCTAAAGGTGACTCACAAGATATACCACATGGAGACTGGTTCCAGATTCAAGGATTTGGGTTTCTGGTACTATCCAAAAAGGAAGTAGAAAATAATCCCCTAGCCTTTTCACTTTTAACCCAAACAAAGCAGACAGATTAATCCGACACGCTAATATCAAGATTATCTCACAAAGATCTATGATGTCAACCCCTTAGGATCTATCAACCTCTCCGAAGAGAGAATGCCTCGATCAAAAGTTGAAGACACACGGATCTAGTGGAACGTGAGACTCTCTCAGTATCCTCCCCACCTACAAGGGATCCTTCATTGAGAAGAGTTTCACTGGAAACCCACTCTCTCAAGATCCACAAATAGTGTTCATGGGGCCTAATTACTATGTGTAACAAAGATGCTGAAAGCAAACTATGTTCATTTTTATAGCCAAAATGAAGTATGTGATAGGAAAGCAATAAAAGTCACTCAAGCTAGACACATGAGATGTTCATTTTAGATCCAAAATCAAAGTCTTATCAGCTAAGAAGATTACCCGAATTCCTCGCAATGCGCTTAGTAGATTTTTACCTATTTTTAGCAATTCTTGTGCTTTTTGTCTTCTATCTTTTGTACCCACAAGATGTACCTGCACCTACAACCCACTGTTATGAAAAACTTACCTATTCTTGTACATGAAACCCAATGTTATAAAAATCCATCAAAAAAATAAACACAACTTGTCAACCCCATGTGGTAGAAAATCAGGTTATCAAAGATAATATGTCATTTGATAATCGAAAAACTTGTTGTCATAAAAAATCAGATTCTGACCAGTCTGCATTAAATCAACAATAACTTTTACAAATCAAAATGAAATTAATCCAAACCAATGGAAAATGAAAGCTAACTCAAATATCTTTCCAGAAATATAAATTTTAGATCTGTATCATGTGCATGTACCAATAAAAACATCAGTCAGATTTCATAAAATCAGGTTCAGAACAGTCTTCACTAAAATGATCATAACTTTTGCAAATCAAAACAAAATTAATCTAAACTAATTGAAAATGAAAAATAACTAAAATAAATTTCTAGAAATATAAATTTCAGATCTGTATCATATCATATGTGCATGTACCAATAAAAATATCAGTCAGATTTCATAAAATCAGGTTTAGACTAGTCTTCACTAAAATGATCATAACTTTTACAAATAAAAAAAAATTAATCCAAAACAATAGAAAATGAAAGATAACTCAAATACCTTTCCAAAAATATAAATTTTAAATTTTTATCATGTCATATGTTCATGTACCAATAAAAACATCAGTCAGATTTCTGGGAAAATAGCCCAAAAATTTATCACAAAACTCACAACAATAAACATTGTGGTCTTGGGTTCGAAAAAAATAATAGAAATTTGATAAAATAGAATGGAAACCCATTTTAGGGCCCCACGGTGGGCACCAAAAATGTATGTGTGAATTTTGTACCTATTTTGTAGACACAACGCTTCAGTAAAACATTAGAGGTTAGTTAAAATTGAAAGCTGCAATGAATTGAAAGCTAAACTAACCAAGCGATTTACTGCCTTCTAGTAGGTGCGAGTATGATGTTCTCAGATTGTATCAAGATCAGTGACCTTGACAACACTTAAATGAAGGATTTGATAGCAAAACTAATATGAAATATGAATGCAATTAATCTATTTTTTTGGATTTTAAATGCAATAATATGATGAAAACTTGATATGAATCTATGCTAATATGAAAATTGATCTAACAATGATATGAAATAAAACTATGCAATATTGATCTCACAAAGCTTGGATTCGCAAAGATGATTCTTCAGTCTCCAATTCGATAGCGTGATTATTCAATTCTTGTGGATGATTTGTGAAGAGCTGAGCCTTAATTTTATAGAAATCTAGGGCTTTGTAGGTGCATGGGAAAAAAAGCCATAAATCACTCAAATAACTCAGCTTGATTTTTGAGTTATTTTTAAATAAAGGATATTTAACTCACAAAAACATGCAAAAGCAGAGATCAACTCAAAATAGACTTTAGCTTTAATTGATAATTGATAGTTGTCTACTTTTCTTGATTGTGCATGATTTAATATGAATTAATTTAATAATTAAAGTGATTTATTTCCAACTTAACTGATTTTGAAAAATAAAACAATTGATTTATGGGTTAATCAATTATTTTTCAAACTTTTATTCAAAAACAATATTATTAAAAATTGATAACTTGCTTTAATTAATTAAATAAGAATTTAATCAATTAATGATAGGAATTTTGATTAATTGTCAAATTTAAATAATAATAATTAAGAATAAATATAATTAAATTCAATTAAATAATTAAGTGGCAGAATTAAATCTATTTAATTAAATATTGAGAATATTCAATTAGTCAAACTTTAGGATAAATAGGATTTATCGCCAAATAATCATTAAATTAAAAATAATTATGATAATTAGGAATATTACTAGCAATATTCCCTGATGCATAATTTAGGATAATCAATTAGGATTCGATAATGTGCCGATGTGCCTTAGGTTAGGACTTTGATGTTGATTTCATTCGATATGTCGATATAGAGGTTAATGAACCTATAGCCCATTTTTTGGGTATTACACTTTCGCTAGCAATAATCACATCATAGCATTTACCCTCACACTTGCATCTAGTGTGAAACAGGCTTCTCCTTTGTTAAGGTTTATTCTCACCACTCAGCAGGACTCTTCTGTTAATCAATGTTTCTCCTCTTTCAGTATCTTCAGAATTTGAGGATCTGACATCTTCATCTACATGTGCCACTTTGGCCTAGCATTCATTCCTCCTATCCATCCTTCCCTGTCTTTGAGGACATTCAAATGCTCTGTGACCTTCTTCTCCACAGTGAAAACATGTTCCACGAAAACCTCCTCTTGCTAAACCTTGTCCTCTTCCTCTTCCTCTCTGATCTCTATTGTTCTAATCTTGGAAACGATTGGAGTTGTTTCCTCTATGATTTTGACTGCTACTGGCCTCATCCTTCTTTTTTCGCTCTTCATTTCAGCCTCCATATGACCATCCACCAGATCATCCACTGCAACCTCTTCCATTTTGTCTACTCTCGAACTTCTTATTCATTTTTTCCTCTACTTTTAGGGCAAACTTGAATGCCTGTTCAATACTGTTCATTCGAACCAGATTCAACTCCTCCTAAATGCTTGACCTCAACCCATTAAGGTAATGGGCAACATTCTCCTTATCAGCTTCTGCATGGCCTATTCTAATGAGGATTCGATAAAACCCATCTGTATACACCTGAACAGATCATCCCGCTTGCTTCAAACTTTGCATTTTCTTCAGTAGGTCAAGCTCATAATCAACAGGGATGAACTGTCGATTCAATTTATCCACCATCTGATTCCATCTTGTGATTTTATCTTTCCCTCTTCTATTTTTCTCCAATTGAATCTCTTTCCACCAGATCTTCGCATGACCTTTCAGCCTGGCCTTCGTGAATTTCACCCTATGAGGATCCTCAATATCTTCATACTCAAAATATTCTTCACATTCATTGATCCAATCAATCAACTCCTCTGGGTTAAGATTTCCTGAAAATGCAGGAACCTCAATCTTAGGTCTTTTTTCGATCTTAAAAATGGCCCGAAAAAGTCTTTCTTCCTCCTAGTTTACAACTTCGACTTCTCCTTCTTGATCTTCTTCTTCGGCTTCATCCTCGCTTTTGTCTCTGACATTAAGATTCATTCCTCTGCGAATCTCTTCTTGCAATGCTCACACTTGTCTCTAGAGCGCTCTAACCTCAGGTGTTACAACACCAGCTCTTCCACCACGTTCTCTTCGTGGAGGCATTTTCACGATGCGTGCTAAAACCTTAACCACGGTCCTAGTGCAAACTACCTCACAGTCGATGATTTGTTTACACAAAAACCCTAACCCACGGTCCTGGTGCAAATTGCCTCACAATCGGTGATCTGTTTACACACTCAGGAACTCCTTCTCTGATACCACTTGATGAAGGGTCCTCCCCTTAAAACCACAAACACATAACAGTAACAGAGAAATAACAACAATATGCAAGAATAGAAAATTGGCTTCTTATTATCTCCACAAATGTGGAATTACAAACTTTCAGAATTACAATATGCAAAGCCACATGGGCATTCCCTTACAATATTCTGTAGGACAAAGCCTCGAATCAATACCCAGATCTACTACCCAAAACTATCCTGAATTGCCTAAGACAACAGTTCAGCCTTCCTTATATAGGTAATTTTCCACCGCCTGGGAAGGTTCCAGAATTTTTAGCCAACAAGGCCGACCAAACTTAGAATTATTTTATTTTTCATTTTATTACATCAAAGTCAGCTCAAAATAACTTTTGAAACCCAAACAAAAATTTGGAAGAAATATCCTTTTTCGCCATTTCAGGTGACCCAACTTTTGGAGACCATAAGTCATCACCCGTTGACTCGATTGACTATTATAACCCCATTCCAGAAAGGGCACGAGGAGCTCTACAATGCTTGAATCAAACAAGCTTCATTCATTCAAAAATTTGACCTCATCTGTGGCCTCTAAAGCCTTTAAAATTGAGTTCAAAGTTTCTGTACCCTATTTCTAAAATTGAAAAGTTTCAATATCTTCAAAACCAGAGTTGATTTAGCAATGAAACTTTACAGGTAGGCTGATATGACTAAGATGAACCTCCAACTGTGAAATCAGAACATTCTGAGATTGTATGACCAACTAACTAAAAATAGCAAGTTTCCATAAAAAGAAGCTCTACACAAGATAGTCCTTATTGAAAAGAAACCAGTTATATTTTTGGGTGATGCAAGATTGCTCTTACACCCACGATGCTCCTGCATCAGACACTCGGGGTAATTTGAGAAGTGACCCTGTCATGACTCAGGTGTGAAGAGGGAAACCAAGACGGTTAACCTCTTGCTTTGTCAGCCATTATGAATCTTCAATAGGTCATCCTTTCCACTTGACCAGATATTCTTCATACATCTTATTCCTTGTGCTTCTACAAACACGACTGTCTCGTATATCCTCAATCTCCTTAGTATCTGAACTAGTTGCTAGAATACTCCACTGTGTTGTTGTGATCTCATCTTCAACACTTCCTTCATGATACTCTATCAAATCTAAAATGTTAAACACTAATGAAATACTCAGCTCAGTAGGCAATTCTACCTCATATGCATTTCCTGAATCATGCTTCTCCAATATCTTACATTGCCCAAACTTTTTCATTTTTAGCTTGTTGTATGTACCAACTAGAAATCGCTCCTTCCGCAAATGAATCATGACTTCATCTCCAACCTGAAATTTTTTATGCCTCCTTTTCTCATCTTTTGTAGCCTTATACTGCGCATTCATCTTGGTAATGTGCTTCCTCACCTCCTCATGGATGTTCTTCACATGTTCCGCAAAATCCTCAGCTTTAGCACTACTTATTTCTTCTTTATCTATTTTCCTCAACTCAGATGCATTTCTGGGACTACTTACATATACAATCTGGAATGGTGATTTACCAGTGCTACTATTGACAGAATTATTATATGCAAATTCCGTCTGTGGTAAAATCAAGTCCCATCATGTTGGCTTATCTCCAACCAAACATCTCAGCAAATTCCCCAAACTCCTATTCACCACTGAGTCCTCGGTAAACCAAGAACAAAGTCCATACTAATATCCTCCCAAGGCTTCTCTGGTATAGGTAATGGCTGATACAACCCTGTATTCTACTTCACTCCTTTCGCTATCTGACATACTCTACAACTTTGTACAAACTTCTTCACATCTTGTTGCAACTGTAGCCAATAATAATTCTCACTAACCAAAGCAAGGGTTTTATCATGACCAAAATGTCCAGCCAATCCTCCGCTATGCTTCTCTTTGATGATATTCTCCCTCATAGAACTTCGTGGAATGTACAACTGACTCCCCCTGAATAGCATATCATCCTGAATCATAAAATCCAACCACTTCATTCTATCTAGAGTAACAAGTTCTTTACAAGCTTTCCAAGCTTCACCAAATTTAGGATCCTCTAGATACAAATTCTTGAGTTCCTTGAACTCAACCACCTCAATCTGCATCTCTGTCAGCAATAGTTGCCTTCTGTTAAGCGCATGTACAATCCTGTTAGACTTTCCACTTCTGTGTTTCAAAACAAATGTATAACTCTACAAAAATCCAACCTATTTCAAATGCCTTTGATTCAACTTTCCTTGACTATTCAAATATTGCAAAGCTTGATGATCAGTATAGAAAACAAACTCCTTAGGAAGTAGATAGTGTCTCCACTTCTTCAATGCTTGAACTATAGCATAAAATTTCTGATCATAAACAGAATATTTTCTCTTGGCATCATTCAACTTCTCACTGAAATAAGCAATAGGTTTACCCTCTTGGCTCATAACAGCTCCTATTGCAGTACCACTAGCATCACAGTCTACTTGAAACACCTTATTAAAATTTGGAAGTGCTAAAATAGGGTCTTCTATAACTTTCTGTTTCAACAATTTAAAATTCTTATCTGACATTAGTCCACTTGAACTCTTTTCTATCCCCTCTCATTGTTTCAGTCAAGGGTCCACAAATACTGCTAAAATTTTTGTTAAATTTTCTGTAAAAGCTAGCCAAACCATGAAAAGATCTTACCTTAGTAGCACTCCTTGGAGTAGGCCATTCAAGGATAGCCTTTATTTTCTCTAGATCCATTTTCAGACCTTCTTCTGAAACCACAAATCCCAAATACACTAATTCCTTTTTCACAAAACTGCACTTCTTCAAATTAATCAGCAATTTCCCATCTCTCAACTTCTCAAACACCATACGAATATGAATCATATGTTCCTCCAATGTCTTGCTAAAAATCACAATATCATCTAGGTAAACAATGACAAACTTACCTAGAAATTCTTTCAGAACCTCGTTCATAAGCCGCATGAAAGTGCTCGGTGCATTGGTTAGCCCAAAAGGCATGACTAACCACTCATACAATCATTCTTTTGTCTTGAAGGCGGTCTTCCATTCATCTCCTTCTTTGATCCAAATTTGGTGATATCCACTCTTCAGATCTATCTTTGAGAAATACACAGCCCCACTCAAACAGTCCATAATATCATCCACTCATGGCAATGAAAACTGGTACTTGATTGTGATCTTGTTTATTGCACTAGAATCTATACACATTCTCCATTCTCCATTCTTCTTTGGTGCTAATACCCCTATTACAACATAGGGACTCAGACTCTCTCGAATCAACCCCTTTTGCAATAACTCATGTACTTGTTTGTTCAAGTCTTCACTTTTTGCTGGTGTCATTCTATGTGCTGTCTTGTTTGGAAAACTGGCTCCTGGAATCAAATCCATCTGATGATTGGTCTTCCTTACTAGTGGTAATATATCAGGTACATTATCAGAGACAATATCCTCAAACTCATTCAACAAATCTGCAACCTCTACATGTACATCCTCCATTTCCTCTTTACCAACTTTTAGAATTAAAGAAAAACACACATGCTCATGTCTCATACCATCTAGAAATTTTCTTCCATCAACAAAAGTTATTCTTGCATTACCACATACCTTTTCTTCGGTCTCCTTCAATGGCTTTAGCTTATGTCGCACGAGGAGCTATGCAACACCTAATTCAAGAAAGCTTTATTCAGCCAAAAATTTGACCTCATTCGGGGCCTCTAAAACCTTCAAAATTGAGTTCAAAGTTTTTGTACCTTATTTCCAAAATTGAAAAGTTTCAATAGTTTCAAAACCAGACTTGATCTAGCAATGAAACTTTACAAGCAGGCTGATATGACTAAGATGAATCTCCAACTGTGAAATCAGAACATTTCGAGATCGTATGACCGACTTACTAAAAATAGCAAGTTTCCATAAATAGCAGCTCTACACAAGATAGCCCTTATTGAAAAGAAACCAGAAATATTTTTGGGTGATGCAAGATTGCTCTTACACCCAGGATGCTCCTGCATCATAAGTTGTCTTTCACTTTTGATATTTCATCTATTTTTTTGAATTTCAAGTCCTTAATCTTCAGTAGTTTGAAATTGTTGATCTTCTAATAAAAGTTGATCTTTTATCTCCCTAATTATCTTAGTTTTAGTTTCATGCAGACAATTCAAAATAAATTTTTCCAAATTCTTCTTAAATAGTTGATATTGCAACTATTTGCAACTCTTCTCTCAAATTCCCTCTCAATCCTCTATTGTCCAACAAATCAATTTTAGTTCTGATAGCTATGCTACAAGTCTCATTATATATTTTCCAAACTGAAGATTCATCCATTAAAACTTTTCAAAACCAACTCTTCCTTAAAATTTGGAATAACAAATTGTAAAATTTTGAATTCTTTTCTTAGCTAGATTGATAAGTCCAGGATTGTAATGTCTAATCTGGAAAAGTAACACTTATTTCCTTCCTCTTGAAATTTTTCTTTATAAGCCCTTCATTTCTCATAGACTCTCTTCATTTCTTCCTTAGTAGCTAATTTTTTAAAATCTTCTTGATGTGAGACTTCTACATTTTTCTCTCAAGCAGGTGGAACAAACTAATGATTGTTGGTTTTCTTTTTCCAAATTTTGACCTCCTATGCTCTGATCATGAAATGACTGAAAATGTCTATGGGTTTGGATACCTACTGTGACCACCTTTCCTCCTCTCACTATGTTTAAATGATTGCAAATGATCACATTCCACAACATAACTAATTGAAATTTTTGTAGAAAAAAAGTTTAAAAAACAAAAAAGTTCATCTTCAAAATAAGTAGAAATAACTAGAATGCCCAACGATGGCAGCTCAGTGGACCTTAAAATCTGTAAACACCTCTTCCACCATCCGAGGATTTCTAGAAACTGATGTAGTGGTCTCCATGCCCAAACCCACTTTCTCAAGTTTGAAACTATTTTAATTAATTTAATACATGTATACAAGTTTTTTGAAACTATTTATTTTTAAAATATAAAATATTATTTTCTTAGCTTACTAATGGTTGTAAAATTTAATCTAAAAATAAGAGTTTTTGTTTTCACATCTAACTTTTTATAATTAAATTTTGAAATTTTTTTCATTATTAAAAATAAAAAATTTTGAAATATATTTTAACTAATTGATTAGTCTTAAGATCTACTAATAATTAAGAAATATTTTGTCTGCATTATAGTTATGAAATAGTAGATTAATTCTTTTAAATGTTTCTATTTTTAAATAGGTACAAGTTATTCTTTAAAAAACAATAAAAAATTTAACATATTAAAAGCGTTGGCTCTTACCCCATATCTTGTAGGGTTGCTTATACACTTTTTTTTGGTTCAAATTTGAGTAGTTGGAATGTTCTATTAGAATCTTTTCTTATTTTAGTAGAGTAGTTGCTACTTAAAAATGAAATTAAGCTAAGAAATCACATGGAACTTCATGGACCTAGCCTTAATCTATGTCCTACCCTTTAAGACCTAAAAATTAATGCAATAACTTAAAATTAATAAAATATCAATAATTATATTCAAATTGTTGGAAAACAAAACAAATATTTTATTCTATGTAATAATGAATTCCCTCAACTTCTTAAGAAATTTTTTTCATGTGTTTTTTAAAAATTCAAGATAAATAATTTATATTTAAATTTCTTATGAATCTACTCAATGTTGAAGGTAAGGCTTCTTATTTGTCGTTGGGACTAGTTCATCTTAGAAATTTTTTTCATTTGTTTTCTTTAAATTCAAGATAAATAATTTATATTTAAATTTCTTATGAATCTACTCAATGTTGAAGGTATGGCTTCTTATTTGTTGTTGGGACTGGTTCATCTTTAAAACATGAGCTGAGACTAAAAATTTAAATAATTTTGACAAAATCAATAATTTTCAATTATTTATTTAATCAAAAAATAATAAAATCAGCTTTCGTGTAAATTTATTTCCTCAATGTTTCTTATCATTTTCTTCTTTTACTTTGTCTTGTTTGCAAGCAATCATTCATTGTATTCTCGTCTTGCTTCTTCTTTGTGATGATAATAGACTTCAAATGATCCACATTGAAAAAGTAAACTTACCTAATGAATACCAGAAATTATTAAAAAATCATATTATTCTAACTATTTTTAACAAAAAATAAACTCTCAAAATAATTTCTTCTCAATTATATCTCTATTATTTTAGGAATTCAATTTGAACAAACATGTCTAAAAATGAAATAGATGAGAGTAAAATTTTAAACAATTTTGACAAATAAATAGTTTTCAATTTTTAATCTTAAGTAAAAAATAATAAAATCATTATAGACAAGATTTTCACTATTCATCATGTTTTCATACATAACTTCGAAATCAACAAAGTTTATTTTCTCAATGTTTCTCATTTAACCCTCTTCTCCTTTTACTTTTGTACCTATACCTTCATCCACTTACCCTTTCTTCTTTTTATTGTAAGAATAACTTGTATTCTTGAAGGAGAGGTCACAAGTTCAAATCCCACAAGGGGGTAGGGTATGTATGCCTCATTTGTAGCATAGTTAGGTAGCTCACACAAGAAGTAAGAGATAAGTCCCAAAACAGACTAGTGTGGTAGACCATAAAAGAACCTTACCTTTTTTTTAATCTAACTTCTAACATTCATTCATTTATCTATTTAATCTTGATCTTTCAACCTTATGATAAATGATAGAATTACACGAAGTTGAAAAAATAAACTTATACAATGAATATGAAAAGCTATGCACAATATTAGAAAATCATATTATTCAACCTAAGTTTAAAAAAAAACACTATGAAACAATTTCTTCTAAATTATATCTGTACTTGAGAGATTCAATTTGAATAAACTTATCTAACAATAAAATGATAAAACATATACCATATTATAAAAGCTTTTTCCTCCATTGACCACAGATCACCTCTTATTTTCCAATATGCAAAGGCATTATTGAGTGCAGCATTGTGGATTAAACGCAGAAGAATTTTTAACAATATTCTGAATACGTCGAAATCATTAACGCTGCACTCAATGATGCGTTTGCCGATCCAGATGTTTTACACAAACATTTGCCTAAGACTTCGAAGCATTCAAGAAAATGATCCACAATTTATAATAATATGGGCAGATCTTTGCGGGAATAAAAAATTAGATTTTGTTTTTAATATATTGGTGTAGTACAAGCTGAAAAGTACAGTCTATGCGTACAAACTGCAGTACTAATTCAGCCGTGGTACAAGTTGCGTTGCCCTAATGGAATATAAACTATACATGTTAGAAAAAAAACAAAGGTAGAGGACGAAAATTGAATTTTACATATTACTGAAAGATTTTGACGCTTGATCATCATCATTCGCCTTCATAATTGTAAAAATGGAAAAAAAACAAAGAAAATCAAAATGCAAGGCAAAACAGATAGAGGGTAAATACATTATTTAATATATAAATTTTATTTAACAGACTTTGGGAGGCTTCTATTGAGCCTAAAATTAAATGTTTCAAATGGCTTTTGCTTTTTGAGAAACTTCCTGTTAGAAAAGGTTGATGCTGTCTGCAGAATTTGTGGTTTTCAGGACATTAGTAGACATATTTTCTTTTATTGCTCTTTCACCAAAAGTATTTGGTGTATATTTGGCATCAATTATCCTTTTTTTGTAAATATCTTTAAAATTTTTACTCGATATATTGATGGTGTTAAAAATGATATTCTATTTTAAACTGTTCTTATATGCTTTGTAACTAATTTTCAAATTTTCCGTAAACTCCTCTGGTTGAGGCTGTATTTTGATTTTTGAAATCCTTATAGTTAATTCAAAAAACAGATAGTGTTCTAGGCGGCTTTAGGTGAAACTAGTTTAAGTAAATTTTAATAGAATGCATAAAACTATAAATAAATTTTTAAAAATATTACCATAAAAAAAAGTATTGAAATATTTTTTATAATTATAATTTTAATAATATTATAAATTTTTTAATTTGTAGAATAGTTTTTTCAAATCGAACTTTGTTATATATATGCTCCCCTCAACAGAGTTCAATATATACTCCTTTTAAAATTAATATACATTTTTATTAAAAAAATTATGGTTAAATATATTATTAATAATTTTAATATAATATATTAATTATATTATCTAATTTAATTAACTATAATATTGTATTGTATTGATTTTATACAAAATTGAGATGTTGCCTTCCAATTATATACTTCATCATCTCTTAATACCAATCTTTTCATTTGATCGTTTTTCACTTATTTTTTTAATTTAATGTCCTTTTCCTAATTTCTTTTTTTTTTTAAAAATTATTTAGATCTTTTCAAATTTTCTTTAATTCAATGATTCTCATTTATTTTCTTAAAAAAAATTCAACCATTTTATTTTCCTAACACTATTATTCTATTTTTATCTCTCCATCCCTCTTTGCATACTCTTATTTCGATATTGTCATTTTATATCTTAGTATAGATCTAGTTTTATTTTTCATCATATGATCAACAAAACTAAGGCTTTCATATAGATGTGTTGTAGAACTAATACAAAATATTAGTGAAGAGTCTAATAGAATGATATATAGAAACAAAAGAAATTGTAGGAGTAATTTTTAAATTAAGTTTCACATGGTTAAGTGATTTCGGATCTATTATAAATTAAAGCTAAAATTATTAAATTTTAAATGTAATATCAAATACTCTTTTGACGCTTAATTATTATCCTAATTCTTATCAAATAATTATATTTACTCAAATAGAGATAATACTAAACAAAATTGTATCATAAATGTAAACAAGTTTAAATGACGGAGGACTTCAATAATCAGATTTTGAACTATAAACTCATGTTTGGATTTCTTTATAAAACAAATTCACTTAAAACTTTAACCTAACTATAAACCCAAATATATCATAAAACTATCACTGTACCATATTGAACCATAAGAAAAAACCAACTCACATTATCATAATAACATGAGTATTGAATTTAAAATTGCATCTATATTTAAGAAATGAAAAAACTTATAATGAAATATAAAATATAATTTATTTTGATTGGTGTAGAAGAGTTCAATTAATCACTAGTTAAGGTAAAAAGCTCAAAAATTGATACAATAGTACTTAGCCTACGGAAGTACTAATAAGATTTCATGTATAAGACCCAAACTAATTTAAGCAATCAAATTATTTTTTACAAATTATAAACTTAAAAATCCATAAAATGATGAAATAGTACTTGCTTAGCCTATCAACAAGTACTAATAATTGATACTAAAAATATAATATTATAAATAACTAAATTAGGTAATACAATTAATATAATATGTTATAACTAATAATATATATAATTATACTAGTATTAAGTATATTGATACCAATATTTATAATTATTATTTAATTTCTAGCAAGAATATTGGAAGAATTTACAAAGAGAATTTGTTAGACTAAAAATATCCATCAATTAATTATACTAAATATATGTTGAAATCTATAAATATAGATTAAATTATATATTAATCATTCTTTTATAATTTATGAGCCTAAAAATATTCATTCTCAAATTTAATGAAAATATTTTAAAAATAAAATAAAGATTTAATTATTAACAAATTTATAGCATTATCAAAGCTTTAATGAACAACCAAAAAATTGTCAACACTTTTTAATCATAATATTTTTAAATTTTATTTAAAACTATTTTATTTAACTAAAACATTTATTTATTTCTTATACTAAAAGTGGCAAAAAAAGGGGTGGCATCCCTTAAGAACAACCTAAGGGGCATAGAAACAAAAAATTAATAGTCACAACACATTAACAACAAAACTAATTGTACCATCCTAAAAAGTTAGGACCCATAATTGGATGCTGTATTAGGCTCCATTTTGGTGATTTTTAGATCTGGTCATTATAATTGATCTTAGCAACCTAATTTGTGTTTTCCCATATATTTTCACCATCTCGATACCCTATGCGAATTTGGTTTGAATCTCCTAGGTGTAAAATGTTTCAAACATCTATACCTCGGTATAGAATATTTCAAACATTTTGTACTTGCACTTTCTGGCCAAAATCTAGCTTAGAGCCCTATGTCAGAGTGTTAGTGGAAAATTAGAGCGTGTGGTCATCCTAACTTATTTTTGAATCCCAAAATAATTCATGAACTATATAAACACCCCACATTTCCTCATTTTGCATATTATAAATACACTCAAGCTATCAAGAAGGTGTTTGAGAAATCAAGAGCAATTGAGCAATTAGATTCAGGATTTGAAGGCAAGCATCCAAGATCTAGTTTCTCTAGTTCATTCAAATCGATTTCAAAAAAATATTCTCTATTTCAAAGCAATTTTCAAGCATATATACATCGAATATCTTAGAGTACTATTCACAGATCTATACATTTGTGAAGGCATACTTGATTCCTATTCTAAATTTTAAGGTCAACTCCTTGACTCCAAGAGCATTCAAATATCTTCATGGGTATGAGAGATTCCTACATCCATTTATGTGGGTTTATGTAAGGTGGATTAAATATTTACCTTTTCACATACTTTCATTTGTTCAACTTTCTTTTAATTTCAAGGCTGATTCCTAAGTAGGGGTTTGACCAAAGAAAACTCCTTTTACCTAGTATTTTTACCTTTTTTATATGTGCATGAATAGGTTATGGAGTTGTTGGATCTATTTCAGGTAGATCAAAAATAGAGAGAGGATTCCTCGAAGTTTTAGCCAAAAGTGTCAAGTACAAAAGACCAAAAACATTTGTTTCCTAGGTATAGAACATCTAAAACATTCTGCACACTAATTTTTCCATACAAAATGAAATCCTAGTTCAATACAACAATCTAGACCCTAATTAAACTTAGATCTAGTTTCTAGTAATTAGTTATTAGTCAGTTATTTCTATTTTGTCTCTATTCATTAATTTTGTCATCAATATTGCATCTTTCCTCTTTTCCATTTTCAAGTTAAATATTTAGTGAAGGATCACTAACCCATTAAATTCTTAGGTCGTCACTTGAGAAATGTTTCGTACCATTTTGTTTTAGTTTAAATTCAAATCTTAGGACAGTAAATTAGTTTGGACCCTAATTCAGCATAGATATGGTTTTGCACAGTTATTTTTCAACCTTTTATTTCTAGTTTTCTCTCTATATGTGTATTTTATCATGTACATTGCATATTTCCTATTTTCTATTTTTAAATTACCTTTTTAGAAAAGGATCACTACCCTATTTAGTTCTTAGATCCTCATTTGAGTCTTTTGGAACATGTCTTCCTTCCAAGTGTGCAATTTGGAAAAGGAGTGATCAATCCCTTTTGAATTGTTTTATTTTTCCTCCTGTACATTTTTGGTAGATATCCTCTACATTCATGTTGTTCTTCTAAGTTTACCATGTACATCTTTGGTGAATCCAAATTATGACATTTCTATTCTAATTTGGTGTCTAGATATCCTTTGTATGAATTGCATTAGTCAATATTTACTACATTGTATGGATTAAATATTCATTCTTAATTTTATGGTTATATGTGCTTTTTATTAATCTACTATCGTGTTTAGTTGATGAATGTTTGCACATATTCTTCAATTTTCATATTTACATTAGATCCATCTAACTTTAATCTTGACATGCACGCATTTTAGCACATTGAGTCCAACTTATCATATTCTAGTTAAGAGAAGTTATAGACTTATGGGTTCCTTCAAGATCCCAAGTTCTCTTTATTTCCTAGGAATCTTGATGAGACCAACATGCCTACTAATGGCATTCTTCCTATTGTTAAGAAATATTCCCACTCTTCTCATGATGAATATGAGACATTAAGAGTTCCTCCTATGCAAGTTTAGAAGTTTTCCCATGACTTTAAAACAGTTGAGCAATAATTTGCACAATAAAACTCCAATCCCAAGGTCATCTCCATAGTAGAGGGTTTGAGGAACATAATGTTAGATAACTAAGAGGGGGGCAAATCAATTAAGTCCAGTTATCCTACAGTCCCAAATACTCCCAAATGTATATAACAAAACTTTCAAATCAATTAATCAACTTGGTAAAATATAAACTATGCATTTCTCTTCATCTATCAATTACTAGTAAATTAAATATTGTATTTACCAATCAATCTAGTTATAGTAATGTCAAAAGTAGAATAACAATTCAACACATCCAAACACATATAACACTTAGATTTTAATCGTGGAAACCCTATTAGGGGAAAAACCATCTGGGACTGGTAACCCAAAATAATTCACTCTTCTGAAGTGAGCTCTATTAAGAACTAACCCTGTTAAAGGTTACAAAACACACTGTGAGGTGTGACCTAGTTAGAGGATTTAACAGTTCTTCCTTGACCAAAAATTCACTATGGGGTCAACAAGAAAATAATCAGCATTCATTGAATGTCATATTGAAATATAAAATTATTAAGTCCCACTCGGTTAAGAGATTTATCTGTATCAATAGTTAAACTGATACAGTAATAATCTGATTCAAATACAACTTGATTTTCTGATTTTAAGATCTATGCTAAGCTAAAAATACCTTTCATCAATAATCAATTCAATCTATTTGTTTCCTCCAACTCTGTTCTTCTTGTAAATTTCTTTCTCTATTGCTCAGTGTTGTCTGCAGAGTTGCTCGGTTCTGTCTTCAACCAGTTTGATTAGCCTTGCATGAATTAAATCCTTTTACATGAATTCTCCTGTAGAAGATTCAATAATGAATCTCTTGTCTCTTTATATAGACATCATAAACCATTTTATTTCTATCTATATAGATTTTTCCTCTTAATCTTCACCATTGATTTTGTCACTTTAACCTTCCTCGGTAGTTTTTTCAATAACACGTTTCATTCTCCTTCATTTGATCATATTTGAATTTTGTTAGCCATTTGATCATCATACAAAATATTATCATTTAACTCGAAATCATAAACAATTGTCCAACTCATCATCTTTAGTCAGTAGTCATAAGTTTCATTTATTTCTTTTACTCGGTCAATACCATAATGCATTGGTTGTAACTAGCTCATTTAACACTATACTTGGTATACACTACACCTGCTCAGTGTTTATTGAATTCTTCATTTACCGACCACATAAACTTGTTCATTCTTGATCTTCAATCCATAATAGATTCGTGTAATACAATCAAATCACTAACATAATTCTATAGACTCATCAATAAGTTACCCAATGAATACTATATGTATATCTTTCTCATCCATCTCATCTTCATGTAGATATCTCATTCCTTCATCAATATTTCCTTCTTAATATGTTTGTAACCATCATGATAAGTATAGTCAAAACTTGTTGACATCAATGATAATGTATTGACCGAGTTAATGTCTCACATACACATTAGCAACTTGGTGATCATCAATCATTGTCTTTCAAATATCCAATCCATTGTCAAACTCTTCCTCAAGATATTCAATCAGATGTAGTTTATCAATCTCTCCCTTTGGCATTGATGGCAACACAATATGAAATATGCCATAGAATACCAAACATCTATTCTACAACTTTGTATGCAAATGTCATAACTTGGTAAGCTCTCCCTAGCTTGTATATTTAATATGTTTAATCACTACACAACATCAATATGAGCTCTGTGTAGTCTCTCCCTACAGATTTAATCTTTCCCTTTATTTATTTCATATAATATATTCTCTCTCTCCCTTTGACAGCAATGCCAAAAAGAAAATAAACAGCTCTTCAGTAGCCAAATCAATATATTTTTTCTTCGGTTCAGATCAAGTACCTTTCTTGTATTGATATGAAATTTTAGTTTGTATTCCATCTTTTAGTTTTGACAACCTCGGGAAACATAAAGTGTGAACATCATGCATCAACATCATTTGATATTCTGATAAAGTGTAGGTTGATGCAACCTCCTAATCACCTAAGTCATTGATAGACACAGGATGCACCCCTAGTCTATTCCTCAAGTACTCAAATGTGTCCTTAAGTAAGGGTTTAGTAAATATATCAGCAAGTTGCTATTAATATGATTTAGAACAATAGAGAGGGGGGTGAATTAGTTGTTCTCAGGTCCAGATGTATAAAACAAACTTTAAAACTCTTCAACAAATCAGATCTAATAACCAACAGCCACTCGGTCATTATTAATTGCATAAAAAAAAAATATAACAGTGTAGTCCACTTATCAATAGCATCTAACTTGTAAAACACAGAAATGTTCAAACCAAAACATTCACACAAGTATCAACACCAGGATTTATAGTGGAAACCCAATTAGGAAAAAACCACTTTGTAACATGTTACTATTATTTTCACTCTTCTGAAGTGAGCTCGGTGAAAAGTCAACCCTATCAAAGGTTACAAACACACTGTCAGGTGTGACCTGGTTAAAGGATTTAAACCACTCTGTTAAAAGTGTGCCTTGTTATAGGACTTACATACACTCCATTAGAATGCAACCTTGTTCAAAGGATTTATATTTATGACTGTTAGGTCAACCTCTATTAAAAGGATTTTGACTATTACAATGGTTAGAAAGTAGCAGTAGTATTGATTTGAAAAATATACAACTCACTTTGCAAATATCAGATCCAGTTCCATACACATATGTTGGCTTACTAACTATGAACCTTTAACATCTCCATCACTGATCTACTATGAATTCTCCTCAAGAAATCACAACACTTCTCTTTCAACCTCCTCTGCTTAGATAGTCAATAACATCAACAACACTTCCAACATCCACTCTCCTTCACAACCTTTAGTTTAGGTTTCCTTAATACTTCCTCCATTAGGTCAATACATCTTTTTCTTCTTAATCTCCTTTGTAGATCTTAGGGTTAGGTCAGATTCATTGAATCCATCCTACATTATGTTCTTCGGTTATCCTTCTAGAAATATCTCAAAAATCTTAATAGATTTACAAGAAAACATTTTACAGTGCATTAAATGCTTTCATACAATCAATAAATAAAGTCAACATGTTTTACATAATCCAAGAATTCAACGATGTCAGCTGGAAATCTAAATTCTTCCTCAAATGCAAAATACTAACGCTTGGTCAATATTGTGTTCAACTTCTTGGTCTTCACTAGAAATCTCGGTCAACTCATAAACTATTTCCTTGGCTAACACTGTCTTCCTCGGCAATTAACTAGTGTTCGGTCAACACTAAATTTACTCGGCATATACTAGCTCGGTTGACACTAACAACGCTCAGCTTAAACTAGATTTCTTCACTTTTTCTCAGTTAAGCCTACCAGTTTAGTCTTCATTCTTACTTAGATAAACAATACATTGTCTTATCATTGTGCCACATAATCAAGTACTCATTGAAGTATTAAGATAACTCAACCTTTCCTCAGGTGCTATTGTTACCAACCTTGCCTTACCCCTTAGCAACAATCAAATAGATATAGTACTTTCTTAAATGGAAATAATCATACCAGTTAAGGTTTGACATCAATGATAATACAAAAATTGCTTCAATTGCAATTTTCAACAATATCCCTCTTTGGCATTGATGGAAACACCATATGAATATTACATGAATTACCAACCAATCCAAAAAACTTATCTGTCCATCAAAAATATTAATAATATCCTTAGCTTCATTCTGATACAGAATCAATTAGCCATGCTTGACCGTCCACTGAATTTCTCCCTCTGTCTTGATCTTCTCATTCGGTGTATTCATCTGTGATCATCTCCCTCTTTGACAAAAAAACCAAAGCAGCAACAAAAACATACATCCTACAGATGTAGATATCATCATTTCAATTCAGTAACAGTATTTCTCTCTCTGTCATCTTTGCTTATGACTGATTCTTGGCTTTGTTGTGCTTTTCACAACTCTAGGTTGCTCCTAAAGTGTGACCTTTCTCTGCATCAACTTGTTAGATATTCTTTGTAGCACATTTGATGCAGTGCTCCTAGCTTAACTAGGCAGCCTCAGTTAGGGGAAGGACCCCTTATTGACTTCTCAGGTATTCATGAGCTTCTTTAAGTAAAGCCTTAGTGAATATGTCTACTAGTTGTTCCTTTGTATTCACATATTCCATGCAGACCTCTTTATCTTGTACCAGTTCTCTCAACTAATGATACTTGATGGCAATGTGTTTGGTCTTTGTGTGCATCATTGGATTCTTAGAGATGTTGATAGCACTTGTGTTGTCATAGAAAATGACAACTGGTTCAATGATTTATTCTTTCATGCCTACCAACAATTGTTTTATCCATATCAAATTTAAATAGTTCATAGTTGCAGCCACATACTCAGCTTCAGCAGTAGATTGGGAAATGCAATTCTGTCTCTTGCTTGTCCAGGAAACTAATCATTTTCCAAGAAAGAAAGCTCCACCACTAGTACTCTTTCTGTCATCTACATTTCCTGCCCAATCAGCATCTATATACACTCTTAGTTCAAACTTGTCATGCTTCTTGTAGTACAATCCATAGTCAGCAGTTCCCTTCAAAAATCTCATGATTCATTTAACCGCCATCATGTGAGTTTCCTTAGGATTGGCAGAGAATCTTACCACAATCCCAACAACTAATACAATATCTAGTTTTCTATGTACATCATATTGTAGCTTTCCAATCGTAAATCTATACAAAGTCTAGTTAATTTCTACAACATCATCATTTTTAGACAACTTCTATCTAGTAGCCATGGGAGTACTTACTGGCCTTGAATCTTCCATACCAAAGGTTTTCAGTATCTCGTGAACATATTTAGACTAGGTGATGAAAATTTCTTTCTCCATCTGATATACATGTAAACCAACAAAAAATTTGATCTCCCCAAAAATACTCATTTCAAATTTAGTTTGCATTTCATTTGAAAATTTCTTACACAGGGCATCTTGTCCACCAAATATAATATCATCTACAAAGATCTTAGCTAACAAGATTCCTTTACCTTCTTTATCTTTCATGTACAAATTGATTGTGTCATTTTTCCTTGAGAATCCAATCTATATTAGGTAGTTGTGCAATCTCTCATACCATGCTTTGGGAGCTTGCTTCAGTCCATACAGTGCTTTATTTAGTTTGCAAACCATGTGTCTTCTGTTTGGATCAACAAATCCTTTTGGCTGTTCAATATACACTTCTTCTAATATACCATTTAAAAATGCAGACTTAACATCCATTTGGTATACCTTGAAATTTTTATAGGCATCATATGCAAGAAGAGTTCTTGCTCCTTCCAATATTGCTATAGGGGCATATGTCTCCCCATAATCTATTCCTTCTTCTTGTGCATAGCCTTTGCATACCAGCCTAGCTTTGTTTCTTGTTATTTGACCATGCTCATTTAGCTTATTACAAAATACCCACTTTGTCCCAATAAAATTCTTATTTTCTGGTCTCGGCACCAGAGTCTAGGTATCATTCTTCTCTATCTGGTCTATCTCTTCATTCATTGCTTCTATCCAGTCTTCTTTTTCTAATGCCTCCCTTGTTGTCTTAGACTCAAATTCACATAATAAACATGTTGGATGTCTTGCCTTTCTTCTGGTCTGAATTCCAGTATCTTTATCTCCAATAATCTGTTCAGGCTTGTGATATCTCCTTACATATTGTGCTAGAATAGGTTCTACTCTCCTTTCATTTTTCTCATCAGGATCACCAACAAGATTGCCAGATTCAGCTTCTGAATGCTCGACAACCTCTTCCTGATACTCGTCATCTTCTTCCTATTGCCTAGCATGTTCTTCTTCTTTCTTGGCATTGTTTTCCTGATGCTTGGCATTGCTTACCCAAGACTCAACATCAAGTGCAGGTCTGTCACTTGCCTCTTCTTCCTCTATATACACAAAAGATCTGTAATCTTCTGGTTCTCTTTTACTGTCAGCTTCATTTTTCTCTACATACTCATCAACTTTGACATTCACACTTTCCACAATTTTGTTAGTGTTAGAGTTCAAACACTTATAAGCTTTACTTTTTTTGGAATAGCCTAGGAATATACCCTCATTGCTTTTAGCATCAAATTTTCCATTTCTACTATCCTTTAATATGTAGCACTTACTTCCAAAAATTCTAAAGTACTTTACATTCAGTGCATACCCATGCCATAATTCATAAGGTGTCAGATTTGTACCTTTTTTGATCTGTACTTAGTTAAGAGTATAAACAGCTGTACTTATAGCTTCTTTCCAATATTTCTATGCAACATTCTTTTCAATCATTAATGTCCTTGAACAGTCCAAAATAGATATGTTCCTTCTCTCTGCTATATCATTCTATGGAGGAGTTCTAGGTGTAGACATCTGTCTTTTGATCCCTCTATCATTGCAAAACATATTAAATTCATTGGATATAAATTCTCCACCTCGGTCAGATCCCAGACACTTCAGATTCTTACCTGTCTCTTTTTCAACCTTAGCTACATACCACTTAAAAAATTGAAAAGCATCATATTTTTCCTTTAAGAACATTACATGCATCATTTTGGTATAATCATCAACAAACAGGATAAAATATCTAGCACCATAATAGCTTTATACACCCATCGGTCCACAAAGGTCAGTATGAACCAAATCTAAGATATTCTCAGAAGTAAAAATTTTTCTCTTGAAACTAGACTTTGTCATCTTACCCAACTGACATTCTTTGCACATTACATTCTCAGGTTTCTTCAATCTAGGTAGACCTCTCACTTTATTTTTCTTACTAATTTCTACAATATTATCAAAGTTTACATGATAGCCTCTTATGCCATAACCAAATATCATCAATTTGTGCAATCATACATGTTTCTTGAGATAGGTCGAGATAGAACAAATTACCTCTTGTCTGTTCTCCACTTCCAATCAATTCACTAGTGTCATCAAATATTTTGGCCATTCTGTGATGAAATTCCACTCGGTAGCCAGTGTTATTAAGCTGTGCAACACTCAACAGATTATAGTTAAGACTTTCAACCCAATAAGCATTTTCACAAGTGATCTTATCAGTCAGCTTAATCAATCCTTTGCCTCTAACAAGACATGGTGCATCATTACCAAATTTCACACTCCTACCTTTATAATGATCTAAGGTATCAAACTTACTCTTATCTCTAGTCATATGATGTGAACAACCACTATCAATAATCCATTATCATTTTTGTTCACATAAGATATCAATGCAGTTTTCTCATCCTCATCAGATTCATCTTTCATTGCAACATAGACAACTTCAATTTCAAAATCATCACTATCAATGTCAGTCTCTTCTTCAGCAATGTAGCAAGATTTCTTACCTTTTCCTTTGTGGTCGTTGTATCTTCGGTAACCTCTACCTTCTCTTTTATCTTTATGCTTGATGTCTCTTTCTTCATCCTTATTATCCCTGTCAGGACATCTAGCAACTATATGACCAACTTTATTACATGAAAAACATATAATAGGGAGTTTACCTTTGTACCTTCCTTTTCCCCTTTTCAGTCTTCTAGCCATAAGAGCTTCTAGATCCTCAAGTTCTTCATTAGATGTGTTACTGTCACTTTCACTTTCACTAATCCATCTTTCTTTTTCCTTCTTTGACTTACTCAGAACCATTTGTGACTTAAAAGAAGATTCAATATTACCAACAATGAAATTATCATAGTTAGAAAGTTCAAAAGCAGTAAGCTTACCAACCAAACTTTCCAAAGTAAGAGCATTAGTAGAGTTACATCTAGATTCCTAAATTGTAGAAATTTTGATTGCATAGATAGGACGCAGAGTTCTCAATACTTTTCCTATTACAGTTTCATCCTCAATATTTCCATTTTCTCCTCTAATCGCATTTGCAACTTCTTTTATTCTACCACAATATTGTGCAATATTCTCACCTTCTTGAATTCTCATTTCATCAAATTTACCTCTTAGGCTCTCAGCTTTTTCTCTTAACACATTTATGTCATGGCCATAAATGTTTGCAAGGGTGTCCCACATTTTCTTTAGATTACTATGCCAGTCTTTGATGTCTTCAAATTCTAGATAACTTAGGGCAGATGCAATTTCCAACATTGCTCGGTTGTGCTCTTGTTTAGCTTTCATTTCCTTTGCAGTTAGAGGTGAAATAGGTGTGACATAGTCATGTTCAATATAATACTTTGTAGAATCACCAATACCAGCCAAATGTAGCTTCATCAAGCTTTGCCATTCAGGGAAGTTCTCCTCATTCAGCTTTGGTACCTCCTTCTTATACATCCTGATCATTTGCTTCAAGTACCTTCAAACTTGTTCTTTGTAAGCACCAACACCTCTGATACCATTTGTTAATATGATTTAGAATAACAGAGAGGGAGGTGAATCAGTTGTTCTCAGGTCTAGATGTATAAAACAAACTTTAAAACTCTTCAACAAATTAGATCTAATAACCAACAGCTACTCGGTCATTACTAATTGCATAACAAAAACATATAACAGTGCAATCCACTTATCAATAGCATCTAACTTGTAAAATACACAAATGTTCAAACCAAAACATTCACACAAGTATCAACACAAGGATTTATAGTGGAAACCCAATTAGGGAAAAACCACTTTGAAACATGTTACTATTATGTTCACTCTTCTGAATTGAGCTTGGTGAAAAGCCAACCCTGTCAAAGGTTACAAACACACTGTCAGGTTTGATCCAGTTAAAAGATTTAAACCACTATGTTAAAAGTGTGCCTTGTTATAGGACTTACATACACTCCATTAGAATGCAACCTTGTTTAAAGGATTTATACCTATGACTGTTAGGTCAACCTCTGTTAAAAAGATTTTAATTGTTACAATGGTTAGAAAGTAGCAGTAGTATTGATCTGAAAAACATACAACTCACTTTGCAAATATCAAATCCAATTTCATACACATATGCTGGTTTACTGACTATGAACCTTTACCATCTCCATCACTGATCTTCTTGAAACTCTCCTCAACCAATCACAACACTTCTCCTTTAGCCTTCTCTGCTTAGATAGTTAATAACATCAACAACACTTCTAGCATCCACTCTCCTTCACAACCTCTAGCTTAGGTTTCCTTAATACTTCCTCCATTAGGTCAATACATCTTTTTCTGCTTAATATCCTTCGTAGATCTTAGCATTAGGTCAGATTCATTGAATCCATCCTACATTATGTTCTTCAGCTATCCTTCTAGAAATATCTCGAATCTCTTAATAGATTTACAATAAAACATTTTACAGTGCATTAAATGCTTTCATACAATCAATAAATAAAGTCAACATGTTTTACATAATCCAAGAATTCAATGATGTCAGCTGGAAATCTAAATTCTTCCTCAAATGCAAAATACTAACACTCGGTCAATACTGTGTTCAACTTCTTGGTCTTCACTAGAAAGCTCGGTCAACTCATAAACTGTTTCCTTGGCTAACACTATCTTCCTTGGCAATTAACTGGTGTTCGGTGAACACTGAATTTACTTGGCATTTACTAGCTCGGTCGACACTAACAACACTCAGCTTAAACTAGATTTCTTCACTTTTGATCGGTTAAGCCTACCAGTTTAGTCTTCATTCTTACTTAGATAAACAATACATTATCTTATCATTGTGCCACATAATCAAGTACTCATTGAAGTATCAAGATAACTCAACCTCTCCTCAGGTGCTATTGTTACCAACCTTGCCTTACCCCTTAGCAATAATCAAATAGATATAGTACTTTCTTAAATAGCAACATTCTTACCAATTAAGGTTTGACATCAATGATAATACAACAATTGCATCAATTGTAGTTTCCAACAGTTGCTCTTGTGATTTCACATACTCTAGTCTTACTTGCGTTTCTTGTACTTGTTCCCTTGAGTAGCGATACTTGATAGGTATATAATTTGTCTTTGCATACATCACCAGATTCTTAGAAATATTTATTACTCTATTGTTATCACAATATATTATCACTGGGTTAATGATCTCCTCATTCATACCTTCCAAAATTTGTTTAATCCATGCAATGTTCAAACACTTAGCAGAAACAACAACATATTCTACTTTTGCACTGGACTGAGAAATGCATCTGTGTTTCTTACTTATCCAAGTAACTAATCTTTATCCCAAAAAGAATGCTCCACTAGTAGTGCTCTTTCTATCATCAATTTTTACAGCCCAATCTACATCTATGTAACCTTTCAGTTCAAAATTGTCTTCTTTCTTGTACCACAAACCATAGTTTTCAGTTCTTTTCAAGTATCTCAAAATTCTTTTTACAAAATTCATATGTGATTCTTTAGGATTACCATAAAATCTTTCTACAATTCCAACCGCATGTGCAATATCTAGTCTACTATGCACAACATACATCAATTTACCAATGATTGATCCTCAACATGAAGAACTCCATGTCGGGTGTGTGAAAACGCACCCTCTGGGTCATCTTCCAATCAAGTTGAATGGATTTTTCTTGAATTTATATCTATTATTTTTTTTTACATCAAATACTTGAGGTGTATCCATCCCTTCAAACTATAAAGTGCTGAAATATAGGCTCGCAAGAAGATTAAATACCTTTGATATCAAAGTAGGGTTTATGCAATCATAGAGTTCGATCAATATTCTTTAGAGCACTTCAAGGCATTGTTCAACTATGCTCGAATAGTGATGAGAATGACTAAGTGTGTCCTTAAATAGCTCACAACACATTTTTGACAAATTTCAAAAGGTACATCCCTAAAAGCTGTTTGAAATCGGTTACCTATACAACTGTTGGCAATCAACCTAGAATACAATCTAGACCTTGTAACCTTAAATATAGAATTGAAACACACAACCATGCAACTATACACAACCTTGTAGACTCTCATTCTACATACCAAGGGCCGGATAATTTATTGGTGAACTCTTCCAATTCTCCCTTTAAGTCCATGCTTGGCCATTTATGCTGAAATAGAATCTTTAGCATCAAGCTAAGATCTAGTAGCATCTACTGACTCCACATGATCATTGGATTAACTATGGTTCTTTTCTTTCCATACTTTATCACTTTCCTTGCTTCCTTCCTTGATAAAATTTCTATTGAACTCATTCATGTACTCTACCATGCTTTTACCAACATCACCAGTATTCTTCTTAATAGGTATAGGTGGTCTTCTATTACCAACTGGTCCATTATATCTGCAGTACTTGGCTATGTTTCCCTCATTGTTTCACTTGAAACAAGTAATAGGTGGTCTTTTAGACTAAATCCTATTGTGTCTAACTTACAACTTACATTTTCTTATAATGTGCCCAAGTTTATTGCATCTATGACAAATGGTCTTATTGGATATAGTAGGTTGTCTAACATAATCTAATTTCTTCCATCTTTCATCTAGTTTTATGCATTCATTTCTTCTATGTCCATATGCCCAACAGTTAAAGCAATAACTAGAAAAATATTTGGAAACATTCTTACCTCTACAATCCTTCTTCATGTGACCAAATATGTTGTATTTGAAGAATTTTACTCTGAAAGGTTTGATCTTCTCTCTAGGTTTCTCATCTTGATTAGGTTCTTCTTGCTGATTAGATGTCTTGTTTGTTCTACCTTTAGATTTTTTTCTTAAGATTTAGAACATTCAGATTTATCAAAACCAACTTCAGTTTTGTCACCTTTAGGATTTTTTTTCGAAGACGCTCATCAATCTTGTTACTGCTCACATGAAGTTTCTCAATGTGATTCTTTTCCTCAACAATTTATCCCTTAATGATGTGGTTTTATTTCTCCAATTCTTTATACTTAATTTTGTAACTATTCAGTTCAAGCTACATTTTTCCCATTTGAACATTAGTATCTTTTAAAGCTTCATCAAGTTTTATCTTTTCTTCTTTTACTTGAATCTATTTATCCATCTAAATATT